>JBBPQZ010000591.1:0-13650 GCA_038092795.1 Boletus rubissimus | reverse complement strand
ATAGCATTGTAGTGACGTCTGTAGCGGAAGCCATCGTCAATTTCCTCCCCCTTCCTCTTTTGTCACATCCAGCAATTACTCTCTTCACTTCCTTGTCCCATTGCTGCGACTTCCTAAAGAGTTCTATCATCACCCATTGGAGGAGTTCATGATCCGTGTTGAGTAGTTCCATTGTTTCTCTACTAATAACTGATCGTCGTGAAGAGATTCAAAGCAGTCAGCCACTGCACCGTTAGAAGATATGGATCAAATTACTCAGCACCGCAATCTCAGCGTGGGCTCCCACTGAGGAAAACTCATAATGAGTATCATGGACACATCAAACTATGATATTCACAACACTGGATGCTCCAAACATTGAAATACAACACAGATGCATGAACTAGGACTAGGATGGAAGTACAGTAGCAACGTACACGCGTGACGCGAATAAGAAAGTGTTCTGATGAGGTAGGCAGAAAGGGAACAAGCGAGTACGTGGATAACGGAATGGACTAGGTCAACTAGTACAGTGGGTCTCCATTCTTACAGCCCGTCACGCTCATATTGTGGACCGGTTGGCATCCGAAAACGTCACAACATTAGTGGTCATCCAGACACCCTACGTGACAATCACCATCCTGGTAAGTCCATGACAAATAAACCAGCTTGAAAACCCACCCGATGTTCGGAAGAGACTATATTCACCTCTTCATGTTGTTTGTCGGTGTCAGTGTTCCCAGATACCCCGGGCCGCGAACTTGAACTCATGAGGAAGTTCGCACTGACATTGTATGTCATCGCTTCACCCCGAATATACTCTCTGGCATTCAAGTTGGCAAGAAGGGTATTGCAGTAGACTGGGCAAATTGGAATACCGAACAAGGCGTAGAGCAAATTCGACGGGGAGACATATAGCTAATAGCGTTTTAGATAAGGAAATACTGCAGATCAGTGACAAGTGACACATACCAAGATGATTGTCAGGAGAGCAAATAAGGCTGTCCAGATACCTGTATTCACCGCGAACACAGCGAGGCGTTGCAAAATGTGTTCCGTACTTGCGGACAATTTTTCAGGATCAGATACATTTCCAAGTCGGTAACTGCATGCTTACTCTGCGAATCCAGTGGTGGCCCGCTGGCGGATAAGTAGGAATGTCAGAGCCATGGCAATCAGGACATCTGCTCCGGCAGTAACAGAGAGTGACATAGTGGTTATGTTCTGTCCGCAAAATGCTGAACTCTTTGGCTCTGAGCATATAACATATCCTTACCGTAAATTGTTTTTCATTGAGCTCGGCGACTGGAACAACCTGTACGCTGGAATCAAATAGAAAATGTGCATGGGTAGACCACCACCTGGGAAAAGGGACAAACGAACCCATGTGAACTATACAGCGCTTTTCCGACATAAACTGAGATTGTGATCATCAGGATTTACTGATGTGAACACGATTCGTGATAACTTACCGAGAGCGGCCGCTGATATTTAAAAAATCTTATTAGATTCCAGTAACCCAAAAGTTCATAAAGTCTTACCAAGCTGGATGATTGCCTGGATAACCTACATCACATGGTTAAGCGAGACCGAAATTCCTTATGGTGTGCAGACTTCTTACCCATATAAGTGGCACAACAATGTTCTTCCCGCTGACTGAGCGGCTGTGAGTAACTGGGAGAAGATCGAGAGATTCGAGACGCACAAATGTAGATTCGATAGACGAAAAAGCCTTGCGTAGGTACTGCAACCAGGACCTGAATGATATCAGCACTCGTCCCAGACAGAAAGATAAATGGGTACCGTCAAAAGTAACTGTAGCTATGATGCCCATTGGTGGATCTTCCAAGGAAGTTGTAAATAAAACTTACGATGAGCTCTCTGGGAAGATAGTCGAAGCATGAAATTTTGGATTTTTAAATCAATGACTTACGGGATCGCATTCAGGAATGCCAGGGGGTTCGCCAGGCCAGTCATGATGTATTTGTATGCTATGTGGGGTGCAATATGAACGAGAAGTCCGAAGTTGCGGATGTTGAGAAACAAACCACCAGAAATCACCAAACATTCTTGAATTGTGAGGAGTACCCTATTGCGAAACGTCAGGGACGTCACGAACCGAAGCAATATGGGCATTTACCATAAAGCTGCTACCTGCGAAGGACAATACATTATCATATTGGACTTGCTCACAAGTTGACTTACAAAGCTCTTCATGCGCAAACGATCATGTTGGTAGCTGGAACGATGACGTGAAAAGCTGACAAAAGGGTATAAGAAGTGTGGACGTTACTGGACATAATAGAAGAATCTGTCCGAGTGGTAAGAGTGTGCTTTGTTACATTGCTGCAAACACCTTGGACTGAACAGCACTCACGTTTGCATGCATGCGACGCCATAAAATGCGGTTGACATGACGGCAGAAAAGTACAAAGACCCGTATAACTCTCCACATAGCTGGAAATGCGGGTCGGTTGACATACTAGCTCGTATCGTCTCGGCCCGCTTCAAGTTCAGTCAGTGGAAACAGGAAATGGCGTTAAAAAACACTGGGAGTCATTCCACAGTACATATACATTCCCAAGGAATTCGCGCGCTTGAGCAACAGCTGGCTGTGAGACGACGTTGGTATGGAGTCACATCAGATCATCAGCTACTTATAAAGAAAAACTCACATGAAATTCCTCGGCGCCTCGAACTATAGTGGTTTTTGTGACGCTATACGCTGCATACCAGTAGCTTCCAATGATTGTACGTTGTGTCTTACGAGTTCATTGTATCCAAAGTTTACTCAAATTTTATGCTTTTGCTGATTTGAAACGCTGCCGCGTGCGAGCCGACTCCACTGCAAGTCACTGTCAAGTTCTTCGAAAAAGAATCTCACAATACCACGCGGCTTCCCTCTCCGATTCCCTCGAGTCAAACCACAAATATCAGTCTTGTGAATATTTATTCGGTGGGCTTCGTAATAGCCGTGCGCTTTGGTGACGATGGGCCACGCTGCATGTGATGCACTCGCGTTTATCGGCCCGGATGAAGTGGTCACAGTTCAACCCTTTTCTACCACCAGCGTTCATCATGAATGATCGGTCCGGTCCTTTGAGGGAATTGCATACACTGCCTGCGGTCCGCGGATCAATCGATTACGCCTGCTTCATAAGCTTTGAAGGAGGATACATACATCACAAAAATTGTAAAATCCTGAGATTACAATAGATGGTAATATTTTCTATTATCACGTGCTGTGGACCAGATTGGTGTATCGGATTTCGTGCACCCTTATTCCGCTATCTCAATTAGCTGCTTTTCCGAACCGGAGGCAGACTTTTCACGCAAGTGCTCTCTTTCTGATATCTCCCGATAATGGGTTATATTCGATCCTTACAAGAGAAGTGTATACAGGTCAGAATATGCATTTTTCTTCTGATATGACAATATATTCCATGAGTTACAAAAAACAGATGATAAGATGGTATATAGAAGAATTGAGACACTGACTTGCAGACATGCTATGAATGCAAACACTGTTGCAGAAGTGATGAGGGTGAGAGCAAAGACATATGAGTGTGTAGAGTTGTGCACAATGTGCGATATTGAGAATGTTAACCTAACTGCTGCATTGACCCAAGCAAATAAGACAATAACAAACTTACTCACCTATGTGTTATTTCCAGCCTTCTTCCAGCCACTCCTACACTTGGAGGGACCCCCCTCAGAGTTTCATCCAGTTGCCTTTTGCTTTCCCTTTGGCACTGATGGCTTGGGCCTTTCTGATTCTTCATTGGGCTCAATTTCAGACAGATCACTGGGGGGGTCGAGAGTGGTAGTATTGACAGGGGTGGTGGTCACTGGGACCTTGATACAAGGAGCTGAAACATAGTGAGACAAAGACTCCTGCAGAGATAGTCAAGGAGGAAGTTGACACTTCAATGTGTTGACAACCTCAGGAACTCCAGGCAAGGCAACATAGGAAGATGAGGACTCCTGCAGAGACTCTAGTCGAGGAGCAAGTTGATGCTCTGATGTGTCAACCACCTCAGGAACTCCAGGCAAGGCTGGTAAGGTTTCTGGGGCAGGTGTATCATTAGTGACAACAGATTTGGAGGATAACTTGGTGGTGTTGGCAGCATGCACAGCTGCCTGCACTTGCATATAACTGAGAAACCCTCCTTTTTTTGATGTAGACACAGGTGCTGAGTCGTCATCCATAGTCTTCAAGTCACCACCCTGAGCTTCTTTGTTCCTGAAGAAAAGCCTAGTATGATATTGGTTAATACAGCTGCCATAAATAAAAAGATATACACATGTTGAAGTGTTTTAAGAGCCCCTCCTTCCACTTGACATCTTCATATTCATTAATGAGATCTATTGTGACATAGTAAAACTTGCAGTAGTTGAAACAGCTGTCCTTCTCTAACCAACATGACTATGAGCTGATTCCAAAGCAAGCCTGTAATATAAACATTAATACTATAGTATGGGATCAATATTCATGGGACTTACTAGGACCACAGCATAAGCAATGTGTGCTGCCTCCACCTTATCCATATAGTGGAGGACCGCATTGCACAAATGTACCCCATGTGAGTCCTCACCATGAGCCATAGATGGACCTGTAAAAATATGTCTAGCAACCTGGTGGGGTAGGAGTTAGCTATAATAATCATAAGAAACAGTGAGACTGACCTATTCAAAATAAAATCCATGGAAAAGGCCCAAATAAATGTCTTCATCATTGTACTTACTATAGCTTTATTGTTCTTTTACAAGAATGCAGGCAATTCAGTAGCTAACATGTTGATTTTGCCATTCTTGAGTTTCTTCTGAGTCCTATTTCATTTCATTTCAGTATCTATTCATTATAACCAAACAAATACATACTTCTCCACATTCTCATTGAATGCTGTCACATACTTGACTAGGCAGAGATACCCAGCCAGCTGTGGGTGATTAAGTTCAAGCTTTGATTTAGAGGTGCTCATGTTGATGGGAGGCTTTATATTGTTGACTTTCGGATTTTGAAGGATGTATGTTGATAGTTTCTCACACAGTTGAGCAGAGTCACTGCTCCTTATCTCATTTATAGCTTCATTAATCTAAAAATGCTTTAGCTGGTCCTCATGACCACAATCTATGTGTATATATGGACCTTTTTGAGCATTTTATTGAGTGTTGATGTGTGTGTGCTGTCTTTAATGAGCATCTTGATACTTGAAATCTTGTAGATGAGGGTATAATAGTCCTTCTTGTAATGAGCAAGCATTTGTGGAGTACTGGTACCTGGTTTGCATGGTAAGTGCATAAAATGAATCAAAACATTTACATGCAGCCAAAAGCTTCCTTTCTAGCATAGCACCTATCTTCATCTTCAGAATTGCTCTCTTCTTTGAAAGATTCTAAAGACTTTAACTACCAAAGCTCTAATGCCTTACCGATGCCCTGGCCTTAAGCCCTAAGCAAAGAAGATGAAACAAGGGAATTCCAAACATGAGGCTATAACAAGTAATTTACAGCTCTATATATACTGTGTAGTATCACGCATAGACCATGTTATGTAATCTCTATAAATATTGACCCTGAGCCCAAATTCTAAGACCTAATACAAATACAAGATGATAACATAAATAGATTGTCAAGAGGAAAGATGTATGAAATGCTTATAAATAACAGATGGATACGATTGAGATGGTGATCTGGATTTGAGGATCAAGATGTGATTGTGTGAGAATAGAACAGAAGCCAGGCATCTAGGATGGAATCTAAAGGAGATCTGAGATAAGGATCAGAATAGGATCTGTGGGGAATCCTGGAGTATTGGCAAGATCCTTGATCATGGAAATGCACAGTAGCTACACCAGATAAGACCATGTGACCGAGATGGATGAGGCTATGGAAATCTACTAGCTGTTAGCTAAGGGGTTGGCTAACTAACTTGGCTAGGACAGATAGAGGATCCTAATCTAGGGTTATTGTAGCGGAGGCTACTTCCTTCCTAGGGTTTCTGTAGGTTTAAGTTAGGGGAACAAAAAAGGATTGTTTCACCCTTGTTTTTCTTGCTTGGAGAGCATTACCAGATGAACTGCCTTGTTCATGTTGCAGAACATGTCACAGCAGCATGTGATAGTGCATTCAGCATTCTTTATGTCTTTAAGGAAGATCTCACATTTGACATCCAATTCAGGGTTATACTCTGATCCTGCTAAAGAATTGGAGTCCAACATGTTCTCATTGCCAGATATGTGATGCCTAATAAAATCAGCCTTGGACACAGTAGTTGATAATAAAACTTACTTCCTGTTGCGTTTTTTACCTTTGTTGAGCTTATTTGATGTGTTTTTTGAAGCTGTCTTTGTTAAAGCTGGCATATAATGACAGAGTCTAGCACAGCTATATACCTTTTGTTGTGGAACACTTGCTTGGATGCAATAGTTCAAGTTAAAGATTGATTAGAACTCAGCTCTACTGAGTTTGTATCTACATATAGGGAATGTGTGAACTAATATACATATAGAGATAGTGTAACATTCAACACTCCCCTTTGTCTGATATACTGAAGTATTTCTAGACATATAGTATATAAAAACAATCACTCAATCTAAGGAAAAGGCAAGATTGTGAAATTTCAAACCAAGTTGAGATCTAAATTTCTTGAATTTGACATATCCAAGGTTTTTGGTGAACATATCAGCTGGTGACCTGCACCAAGTTGAATTGATGCATGGCTATGACAGAAGGACCCAAGAAGTCAAAATTCATATACTTTTCACAGTCAGAATTCTACAAAACTTTAGGGATGGATAGTCTATAGTATGAACTACCTTTCCCTAGATTTTCTTAATTTTCCCACCCATTCTTATATAGTGATTAAACTTGTAGTTACATAGAAATTCTTTATATTTCATTTCTACCCTACACACTCGCCAAGTAGCTACCATTCCCACAATCACATGACCATGTACTACCCCTAAATGAGTCATACCTAGTCAGTATGAGTCAACATGAGTCACAATAAACATTAGCATCCATGAGTCATGAGCTAAAAATAGACTATCCCTGATTTATAATGCATGAGTCAGCATGAGTCAGCACCAAGCCTACCAAATCAAAGCTCATCCAATCAAAATGAGCCATCTGTAATTCTTTTGGCAATTGACAGCTAATTACTTAGCATTCTCTTGGCATTTGTAAGCAATTTGTAAGCTAGCACAGCCACTGTAAATATCTATATAAGAAGAGCCTTTCAGGTTACAAAAAGCAGAATCTTATCCATAGAGATTTGATCTTATAGAGGAGTTCTTGTTATGACTTATTGCTGAAACATCTAGTCACTTCCACAAGGCTCGGATGATGCTTGCAGGATACATGATTCCTGGCTCAAGGAGATGAGGGTATGGGAGTCTGCTCTGCTCAACACAGTCTACAATGGCCAGAAGACCAAGGCAATGACTATAGTGGTGAACAAAATGGATTAGACTGGGAATACCAGTTGCAGAGTGCTACTTTATATACTATACAGGTGCGTGCACAGACCATGCTATGCGTGAGAGAGATTACTATAAATAGACTAAGTGGTCTCATGAGTGTGAGAGAGAGATAACAGATATTAAAGGGGCTGTGTGAGAAGAGCGGAAATTAAAAGAGCAAGGTCACCTTATAATATAATGTCATTAGTTCTAGACCTGGTCATGTAAGGGTTACCATGGTCACATGCACAGATCACATGACTAGAAAAGAAAAGAATGCAAGTCCAAAAATGTTTGAAAATGTTCATATTATAACATTACCCTCTTTTTATGACTCGAATTCCAGGCGAGTTGTGGTTGGCTTGGTAACTGTAAAGTTCTCAAATGGAGAGAAGAGAGAAGCGAAAGAAGAGGCTGTGAGTCTGCAGAGTTTATGAGGAGCGGAAGGGTTTGATTTATGGAAATCGGCAACTGCCAGAGAGGCAGTGTTTACGATATCAGTGGATTCCCATGTACAATCGGTTTCATCATATCCCTTCCAATGCACCAGATATTCCAACTTCCAATTTTTTAGATGTGATGAGGCTATGTAATCCACCTCGAATTGTTCTTCCCCTTCCTGGTCTATGTTACGACTACCCGGGGTAGGAGTAATCACTAAGGCCTTCGAAGACAAGGAGTCGAGTTGGGCTTGACGACGCAGGGATTCTAACGTGGGGATTCCTCCGTTAGCGAAGATCGAGGGGATTCCTCAAAGGTATCAGTAAGCGTAGAGCGAACCGATCAAGGGTAGTCGGCTTGGAGAACCGACGCGCAGTACTTCCGTTGTGGGGATTCCTCCAATGGTGGACAAGGTATCGATGAGTCGAGAGACAAGTCGATCAAGGAAGCGATCTAGGGGTTTCCTAACCGCAGGCGAGTAAGACGAGAGAAGCAAGTAGATTGCTTAGCGGCGACGAGATACAAGCGTAAATCGAAGGAGGTCTAAACTAAGGAATCTAGGTGGTTACTCGAGTGGGTTTTATATGTAGTCTCCTCGCGCACGGACCCAAGTAAGAAATGCGAGGGAGACGAAGAAAGAAGGAATGACGCGTTACGGATCAAAAGAAGACGCGCCACGGAATGGAAAGAAGCCCGAAAAGGAAGGACGCATAATGATGAAGATCAGAACACACGTGCGACACATCGCGGGAGAATCAACGAGACAAATACGGTAAGAGGATACGCCACGGGTATGGAGGTAGCTGGCGAAGCCAGTGGCGGAGAAACGGAATATAGTCTGTGGGTTGTGCTAGGATCCTTTGGATAAGGGGGCCTAGCACCGATGGTAGTACATGGATTGAGACGAGGCAAAAGAGAAGTACGAGAAAAAGGAAAAGTTGTAACAGTCTACTTCAATCACATCAGGTCGGACTTTGGGTTGTCCTAGTAAAGTTTCCCAATAAGGTTTTACATGAGAGATATTAACCATGGGATGAATGCAAACAGCATTGGAGAGTTTAAGCATGACAGCGTTAGGAAGAACCGCGGTTATAGCATAGGATCCAATCCATTTTTGGGTTAATTTCTTCGCTGTGTATGGAAGTTTTAATTTATCAGTGGAAAGCCAGACCTGCTGACCAATAGAATACTCCAGGGCTTCAGAACAACTTTTCTCCACAGAAGCAATCATGTGATCTCGGGTGTTTTCGAGTGCTTCTTCAATCTCCTTATGAGAACGGCCCATTTTTCCTGCGAATCCAGCTAACCTCCCTTCAAAGCCCATGCGAGGGGCATAGTTACATGTGACATGGAAGGGGATGGAACCGGTAGCAGTAGTGACGGTATTGTTATGAGAGAATTGGGCCATTTTGAGCCAGTCTGCCCATTTGTGCTGCTTTTTCCCAACATAAGTGCAGATATATTGCTCTAGATCTCGATTAACGCGCTCTGTTTGACCATCGGTTTGCAGATGATAAGCTGTGGAAATCTTTTGGGAAATACCAAGAAGCTTGCATAGATCCTTGGTAAAAGTGGACACGAATTGTGGACCACGATTGGAAACTAATGTAGAAGGAAGTCCGTGTATATACCAAATGTGATCTCTAAATAACTTTGCCAAGTCCGAAGAAGAACATGTATCGTACAGTAACTGGGAATTGTTATAATATGAACATTTTCAAACTTTTCGGACTTGTATCATTTTCTTCTCTCAGTCACGTAACCTGTGCACATGACCGTGGTAACCCTCCCATGACTAGGTCTAGAGCCAATGATGTCATACCACGAGGTGACTGTGCCCTTTTAATTTCTGCTCTTCTTACACAGCCCCATTAATCTCTGTTATCTTTCTCTCATGTTTGTGGAACTACTTAGTCTATTTATGGTAACCCATCCCATGCATAGCATGGTCTGTGCGCATGCATGTACAATATATAAAGTAGCACACTGCGACTGGTATCCCCAGTCTAATCCACTTTGTTTACCACGATAGTCATTGCCTTGGTCTTTTGGCCATTGTAGACTGTGTTGAACAGAAAGGACCCACATACCCTCATTCTCTTGAGCCAGAAATCGTGTATCCTACAAGCATTGTCCAAGCCTTGTGAAGTGATCAGATGTTTCGGCGATAGATCATAACAGGAATGAATACAACTTCTTTGGAGAAGCGATCCACCACCACGCAAATAGCCATAAATGATCGTGATTTGGGTAATCCCATAATGAAATCGACTAAAAGGTCTTTCCATGGTTTCTTGGCCACAGGTAGAGGGAGAAGTTTTCCTACCGGTGCTTTTGACTTTTCCTTCATGAGAGCGCACACTTGGCAGCTATCTACATATGTTTTAACATCTTTGGTGACACCAGGCCACAAGAAGTATTGAGTAAGAGTGTGAATAGTTTTTGAATGTCCGCCATGACCAGCGATGGGAGAATCGTGACATAGAGTGAGAAGACGGATACATAAGGAAGGAGGTACAAAAACTTTGTTTTTGTCATTTTTGAAAATGTTCATAGAAGCGTCAAAAAGGAAGTTGTTTACAGCATCCACTCCAAGAGAAGCAGACTCTGATTCTAATTCCAAAAGGAAATCCGAAGAAAGTGAAACCAAATTGATAAAAATGGTGGGAGGCAGGACTGTGATATTGGCGTTATGATCCTGCACTGCCTTACCATGGTCTGGGTGATGAGAAAGTGCATTGGCCCAGCCATTGAAAGAACCCAGTTTATAAACAAATAAATAATTGAATTCCTGAAGCACGGCATGCCAACGAGCCTGCTGACCACTAAGAGTTTGCGGCTTCTTCCAATACTCCAGGTTCTTATAATTGGTCCAGATTTCGAATTGTTCATGACCAATAAGATAGTGGCGCCACTCTTCCAGCGCCTGAATAACTGCAAGCAATTCTTTATCGTCAATAGGATAATTGCACTCTGCGCTGTCAAAGGAGTGGGAAATAAAGGCGATAGGTCGCCAGTTACCATCATTGCATAAAGTTGAGAGCACAGCTCCCGTGGCAATATTAGAGGCATTGGTTTTGACCTGTACTTCTTGATCTCAATTGGGATAAGCGAGAAGCGAGGCAGTAGTAAATTTCTTTTTGAGGGCATCAAACGCCACTTGTTGACCAGGACCCCATGTGAACGGAACGTCTTTCTTGGTAAGATCGTTCAAGGGGCATGCGATCTCAGCAAAGCTCGAAATGAAACACCTATAATAATTACAAAGTCCAAGGAATTCTTGGAGCTGTTTCAACCGAGTAGGAACTGGCCAATCCATGACTTCAGCAACTTTCTTTTCCTGCATTTCCACCCCCTTTTTAGATACAACCATGCCCAAAAAGTCCACTTTATCCTTCAAGAAGTGACACTTGGAGGGTTTTACGTAAAGGTCATTATCGCATAAACGACGTAGGACCTCTTTTACTACCTCCTCGTGTTCCTCCCGAGTCTTCTTCGATATAAATATCATACAGTCGTCAATATAAATAATTACTACAGCATACATGTCGTTAAATATATCATTCATCATTTGTTGGAAGGTAGGAGGAGAATTAGTCATTCCGAAATACATTACTGTTGGTTCATAAGCTCCGATTGGGATAATGAAGGCACCTTTTCATTCATTGCCTTCCTTGATCTGCACATTGTTATAGCCCCAACGTAAATCAAGAGCCATAAACATATCAGCATTTTTCAGCCAATCTATGAGCTGTGGGATCAAAGGAAGCGGATAGGAGTTCTTGATAGTGCCTTCATTGAGGTAACGATAATCGATGACCATCCTTTTTCCACCATCCTTTTTAGGAATAAAGAAGACCGGAGACGTCTAAGGTGATTTGGAAGGAGCAATGTAAGCTTTTTTGAGCTCCTTATCGATGAATGCGCGAACTTCATCCATTTCGATGTCCGATAGGGGAATTACTCGACCCTTCTTTAGAACAAAGTCTGGCTTGAGATCTACGGCATGATCCCAAGGCTTTCGTAACAGCATTCTTGTTGACTCCTGTTCTGAGAAAACTTCAAGGAACTCGTGGTACACCTCGGGGACTTGATCTTTGAGTTCTTCCTCTATAGTATGTAAAAATGAAGGACTAGGCTTGAAATAATTAGAAGCAGAAGGTCCAGAACCCATAATTTTGCAATACTGAGTGCAGCGCAGAAATGAAATAATCTTCTGTACCCAGTCGACCTCAGGATTATGGCAGAAAAGCCAGTCATACCCAATGATCATGCGATGTGTACCTAATTTAGATATATAAGCATCTATAGTTTTGAAGTGTCCAGCAATTTCCATGATCAGGGTTACTGCATGCTGGATTTGGCCAATAGCACCTTCCGATCCATCAGCGTTATGTATCTTAATCAGGTTATCGAGGGTAAAGAAAGGAATGCCATGACAAATAACGTAGTCCTGATCAATGAACATATGGGTAGCACCAGAGTCCAAGAGAGCTTTGAACTGGTGACATTCCCATTGACCATCCTACTGGCAACATATGACAGTCTCAAGTGAGAACTCTCCACCGAATGACAATGTCGTTGTGCGATGCTGGGAAGTCATGACACACGAGAGGAGTTTATAAATAGAACTAATTTTTTGTTGTTTTTGAAGAGAATTAAGCACACTATTATTTAATTCCAGTGCCACACTCAATTGAGACACTCTCACGGAAGAAACAGACAAACTACATAATACAGAAGATAAATCAGAAATAGGAAAATCGGACTCAGTACCAGACGTAAAAAAAAAAAAAAAAAAAACTAGGTCCATGCATGAAGGAATCCTCTACTCCTACGTGCTGTGTCCTTTTAAAGCCTCAGCCACGCATTGCTTGGCTTCGACTTTGAATTTGTCCCTGTAATATGCCTCAGTGTTACAACTTCTTCTTTTCTTCGTACTTCTCTTTCGCCTCGTCTCAATTCATGTACTACCATCAGTGCTAGGTCCCCTTATCCAAAGGATCCTAGCACGCCCCACAGACTATATTCCATTTCTCCGCCACTGGCTTCTCCAGTTACCTCCATACCCGTGGCGCATCCTCTTGCCATATTTGTCTCGTTGATTCTCCCGCGATACGATGGCCGCGTGTTCTGCTCTTCATCATTACGCGTCCTTCCTTTTCAGGCTTTCTTCCATTCCGTTATGCGTCTTCTTTTGATCTGCAATGCATAACCCTTTCTTTTCTAGTCTTTCTCGCATTTTTTACTTAGGTCCGTGCACGAGGAGACTGCGTATATAAACGACTCGAGTACCACCTAGATTGCTAGTTTAGACCTCCTTCAAGCTACCTTGTATCTTGTCGCCGCCTAGCAATCTATTTGCTTCTCTTGTCTATTCGCCCCGTGATTAGGAAACCCCTAGATTGCTTCCTTGATCGGCTTGTCCTTCGACTCGCCGATACCTCGTCCACCGTTGGAGGAATCCCCACAACAGAAGTACTGCGTGTCGGCTCCCAACCTGACTTACCTTGATCGGTTCGCCTTTGGCTTACTGATACCCTCGAGGAATCCCCTCGACTCTTGCTGACAGAGGAATCCCCACATCAGAACCCCTGCGTCGTCGGCCCCCAACCCGACTCCTTGTTATCGAAGGCCTCTTGCAATTACTCCTACTCCGGTGACCTGCACCAAGTTGAATTGATGCATGGCCATGACAGAAGGACCCGAGGAGTCAAAATTCATACACTTCTCACGGTCAGAATTCCACAAAACTTCAGGGATGGAT
>JBBPQZ010000590.1:0-13653 GCA_038092795.1 Boletus rubissimus | reverse complement strand
TATGACGTCATAGGTTCTAGGCCTGGTCATGTGAGAGTTACCACGGTCACGTGCACAGATCACGTGACTTAAAAAGGAAAAGGTACAAGTCCGAAAAGTTTGAAAATGTTCATATTATAACACCTTTGAGATTGAGAGTAGGTAGGATGGTAGTATGGCAGTATGGCACTCAGATAATCATTGAATAATGTAGTTGTGAGCATCCTGGCAGATATACTGATGGCTGAGGTCAAGAAGCTGAAAAATCACATTATCTATAATATTGGCTACATTGGGCCTTTACTTTCAGGGTGACCTTGTGTCTCATTTTGTAGATGCTCATTCTCATTTTTTGGTGCACTATGGTAAATGAGGAGAATCAATAACTAATGGGCTGGTGAATCAAGGTGTTCTTCAACACATGAGGTATATAAACCCTATTTTCTCTATGCTTCTTGCTGGTCTAAATTCCTATGGTGTCAGCTTTTGATCACCTCTTCATCTTTGATGACATGGACCTTTAGTTACTTTGAACTGTAAACAATTCCATCCTGGCAAGTTTAACAATTGATATCAGCTAACTTCAATCAAGGAAACCAAGTCCAATAGCATAGGTGAGTCAGCTTTGCCTAAAGCTATTGTCCTTTGCTGAGCATGAACAGCATAAAATATGAAGCCCTATATGGTGGCATGTGTTCTGCTCATTTGTTAGACCTTGCCTTTCCCTGAAAGATACTCAACCATGTCCAATGATGCATCTATGGCCTTACACCAACATTCAACAGAATGGCAGAGGCAAATATGCAAGCATTCCAGCATACCACCTAACTCAAGCATAGAAACCAGTGGAGACAATATGGGTACTGAAGGCAAGTGATTCACCACCAATAGTGGTTGTGGACATACAGTAACTATAAAGGGTATTTTTGTGTAGATGATATGCAACTGGTGCTGTAAAAGGCCTACTGCAGCTTCTATGGGAACTATATGGAGGACACCATAAATAGATGCAAAGATTATGGGAGGTTACATATGCAAACAAATGCATCCAGATGTTTCTGGCTATATTTTGGTGGAGACTCTTAAGAAGAAAAAGTGGTTTCTTTGCATCATATGCAAGCTGAAGCAGTGGAGGCAGCTAAATAACCCTTCTTAAAAAGAAGAAGGATGCATGCTAGTAAGTCTAGATTGCTGGCTGTCATGTTATGAAAGCAAACTTTCCACAATATTGCTTTGTTAGTTATGGAGGGAGAAAATGAGTCAAGTTGACTTGGCCACTGCTCCTAGCTAACATTAGCCTTGCCTTCCTAAATGACACCTATCTTGGGCAGGTGTTGGAATTCAATCTTTGAGTTCAATTCATGATTTTGCCAAACAATGTATGCATTCACATTCATTCACATTTACATCTATGGCTCATAGCTATAATAGCTTTTTTCAATCACAGCCACCATGAAGTGGCATGGAGAAAAGAAAGCCAAGGCCACAATAGGCAAAAATATTGATTTCATCCTATATTCCATCTGATCAGAACTCTTTGCAAACACTTTCATTATGCTTGATACCCACTTTGATATGAAGACTGGGGGGCTACAGTGGGAGGGGGTGACAAGGCCAAAATACAATCCTACATCTGAGATACTTGAATAGTTCTATGGAACTGGATTCTTGAAGCTGATGAAGGTGGCAGAAAATCAAGCTTGGGGTGTGAATCCCCTTTTAAGAAGGAAATTGTATGATGACTCAGCCTTATCCAGAGGCAGCTAGAAAGAACTGCTGCTTTCTACCTGTTTACCAGCCATATAGGTAGGGTATTTCTTCAAGGACATCAGGAGTCTAGTGGTGAAGTAGGTTGACCTTTCTCTTGGGAACTTTAAGTACTAATAGTGCCCATACAGCAATGCATTTGATTTTATGCTTGGCTTTGCCAGATTCTCAACTATCCCAGCCCAAATCAGACATGTGCTTAGCCAGGTTATCTAACACATTGGCATTAACAAGACTGCAGGCATCTAGAAGGTGGTCATGTGAGTCATTGGTTATAATCTACTTTTTCTCAAGGTTAACACCACCATAGTCATCTACAGGAAATGGAGCTCAATGGACATCATGGCCAAAAAGGTTGTGTGTTATAATCCCCCAATTTGACCCTAGTGCATCAAGTTCACTGTCTGTGGGATGCCAGGCTGTAATCAAGTCAGTCAAAACTTCTATGTGCAAAACAACAGCTTCAATATCTGCATGACATGCAGAATTGTGGGTGAAAGTCTACCTAGATAAAAAAGCCGCATTGGAGGAGGTACATATTCTGGCTGGACATTGCCCTGCCCAATATATTCTGGCATGAAGATCTAGCATTCAAATTTCTGGAAAACCTGTTTGTAGATATAACAAGAAAGATAGGCATAGTCAGACTAGGATCATAGCTGATTCTGTCAGAAAATAAAATACATAAAACTTCCAATGAAACATAATGTAAGATGTTTGTTAACCCATATTTTTATTCCAGATAGTTGAGCTGCCTGCAGTTTTAGCATTGGATACATTGGCATGCTAGTGTAGGGGAAAGCTGTTCAACAAAAGCCAGGATGACCTGTTGAAGCTAAAGAAGCAATCATAGGCCTTTTAATGGAGAAATCATACTGCAAGTATTACAAGCATCCATAAGTCTACAACAAGCCTAAGCAAGTCTTATAATATATGCTGCAAGTTATCATTAGCAAGGTTGAAGGCTAAGACTAGAGGCTGGGGCAACTTAGATACTACTTGATTTTGTAAAAGTCTTGCAGGAGCATGGGCAACAGTAGTGTTGCAAGAAGTTACAAGAGTGGATGAAGTAAGCTTCCAATAGATGAAGTTAAGTTCTCATTGTTATTACCTCTCATAGTTATTGCCTTGGTCATCTGGCCATTGTAGACTAAGTTGACCAAAGAAGACCCTCACCCTCTTCTTTACCATTGAGCCAGGACTTGTGTAGCCTGCAAGATAGCACCAAGCCTTGTAATTCTTGTGATTCGTGATAGGTTCATAACAGAGAACTCAATCTTGACATTCTAAATGCTATGGTATGCTAGTGCTGGCAAGCACCTTCTTGATAAACTCAACAGTCTTCTCACTTGAAGGGCATGATTAAGCCACATTAATAGTAGCTCAGCACTGTCATATGAACTTCCATTGATGCTCCATAACTAGTGCACTGTTTGGCTCTTTAGATGTCATTCCTTTCGAGTTTGCATGCATGATCCGGGCCTCTCAGGTGTAATAATGGCATCTTTCCACTTAGAATCTGTCTGATGTTGAGTAGTTTGCTATATGCAGGAGAGTTGGGTAGCAACATGACCTCCTCAAACAAATATATGTTGCTTTGTGTTAGAAGAGCCCCATATGGTGATTCTTCTTCCATTCCATCCTATTAAGACTGGGTCAACTTCAGTATAAACTCTGGAACTCTGGAGTTATGTCTAAGGAAAGAGATGGAACTTTGGCTTTACTGTATATGGTGCACCCTTGTTAGAGTTCAGTGTCCTGGATTTGTGGAGATGGTCAGAGATAGTCAGAGGTAGACCAAAGGTTGAAGACAACCCAAAGTCAATCAGAGATAGATTAGAGATGAGTTGTCAAGACTCAAACAAAGGTCAATGGAGGTGGAGGTGAGTCTAAGATGATATTCAAACTGAAGTACAAGCCCCATTGGTATAACTTTATATATGGAGTAGAAACAGAAGATGGAGTAGTAAAGTTTGGGAGTCTGAGTATTTTTGAGGATAAGAGTATTTTTGAAGAGAGAAGTATTTTCTAGGGTAAGTGATGAGACAGAGGAATATAGCTGAAAGGGTTAGCAGGTTACTATGACAAAGTCAGGGAGGATGGAGATAATAGGATATAGGGTAGACAAAAGTGAAAAAGGATTGGCAATACACTATATAGAATATATGAGATGAAGAGACAACTTTGGAGGTCTGGAGTTGACATATACATAGAGTGCCAAAGTTGCTGGAGTTAGACTTGTATGAATTTTGGAATATAATAGTATCCTCCTCTTAGGCCTGAACCCCTGAAGGCCTATTAGTAACAATGCAGAGTTTATGAAAATTGAAGTCCAAAAAGGGTTGGAGATGAAAGCCTATAAAAACTAACTTGATCCTACTAGTACCTCTCTATCCCAAACCACCACCATGTCTAAAAAGGAAGACATCAGCAAATGATCTGATGCCTATCTGGCAGAGAATGACAATGACAACAATGACCTTTGTGTGGTGAAGTTTGCTGAATAGAGGTGATGATTGAAGACAAAAAAGAAGGAGAAGGTGAGGTGGAAGGCAGAGGAGGAGAGGAAGAAAGCAGAGGAGAAGAAAACACATGAGAAAGAGAGGTGCAAGGTGGCTGAAGCAGCAGCCAAGAAAAGGATAAGTCACATCCTAGTTGGAGGTGGTGGAGCTGACGTTGCCAAAGCTGAGAAGATGCATGAGCAGCAGCAACAATGCATCATGATGAGTAAAGAGAAGGTGCGGGAGGTGTTGGAGATGGAGGTGTGCACTAGGTGCATCACCAAGGACCTCGAGTGTGTCTAGGGAGTAGGAAAGGCAACATCGTGTAAGGAATGTTGGAGGGTGAAGGTGAAGTGCGTCTGGCTAGGGACAAAGAAGGTGGAGAAGCTGGTACAAAGGAAAAAGAGGACCGTGGAGGAGGCCACTCAGCCAGTGAAGAAGAAAAGGTGAATGGACAAGTTAAAGGAGGGGTCAAGCACCACTGTGGGGTCCTCATATAAGGTGGACTTCATGGAGATATTGAGGATGTGGATGCAAGTGGAGCGGGCGATGATGGCTGTAGTGAGGGAGCTCCAAGATGCAGTGTAGGTACAAGCCAAGCAACTAGAGGACCAAGGCATCTTTATGGCATGCCTGATTGACCTCAAGATGACAAAGGTGTATGGGGAGAAAGAGCTATCAGAGTCAGAGAATGAGTTGGGGGATAAAGAGAAGAGTGAGGTGACGAGGAAGATTACAAAGAAGGTGACAGAGTTGAGGGTGGAGGTAGGTGAGGTGACAGCCAAGGCCATCCAGAAGATGGTGGAGGAAGATGTGGTAATGGAAGCAGAACAGGGAGAGAATGACGATGACATGGAGGTAGAAGAGAAGGTCTAGGTGGTAACTAGCATCTGTTGTAAATAAAAATGTGAACTTTTATCTAATTATGCAGAGTGAGGTCCAGGCTTGTCTGGATAGTGGGAGTGAAAGTTGTTAACAAGTTCAGAAGCATATCTGAGCTCTGTAGCTAGCAGCCAGGAGGTTTCTTTGTCAGTGCCTTTGTAACTAGACCACTGCATGAGGTTAAGCAGTTTGCAGTGTTTTCTTCATTGGTCTATTTTGAAGTCAAGGATCTTGAAGATCTCAAATTCTGGTTCTCCGTCTACTTCAACTAGAGGTGGAGGAGATTGTATTCAGTTGGAAATGACATTGGGTATGGAGGATTCTAATTGCAAAACATGAAAGATAGGGTAAATAGACTTCATAGAGTTGGGAAGTCAGAGCATAAAGGAGTAGGTTTCTGCCTGAGCGATAATAGTATACAGTCCCAAGTTCTTTTCAGAGAGTTTCTTTGAAGGTCTAGTGGAGTAGAAGTACTTAGCTTTTACAAAAACCTGGTCACCAACTTTAAAGTCCAATGCTAGAGTTTACTTGGCATCTGCAGATCCTTGGTAATGCTATTGGGCATGGGTCATTTTCTCATGAAGGAACTAATGAAGGGTATCAAGGTTAACAGAGTATTCTCAAGCATGAGTGAAGGTGAGATCTTGTTTTTGATAAACGGAGATATTGGGATGATAGCCTTTGTTGGTGAAGAATGGAGAAACATCTATAGTAGCACTAGGAGCCTTGTTGTAGAAGAACTTTGCAAAAGGCAGGAGTTCGGACCAGTTGTCCTGCTGGTAGTTACAATAGATGTGGAGGTACTACTCAAGAGTCTGGTTCATTTGCTCTATTTGGCCATCTCCTTCCAGATGATAACCAGAGATGAGGTGGAGTCAAATATCCAGAGCTTTCCCTATAGAACAGAAGAAGTGAAAGATAAATTCAGTTCCTTGATTAGAGGTGATATGGAAGGAAACTCTATGCTTTGAAAAAACATGGAGGAGGAAGAGTTTGATGAGCTCTAGGGATGTGATTGTGTTATGAGTGGGAATAAAGATACATTGTTGGAAGAGACGGTCTATAACCATGAGTATTGCTGTGAACCCAGAGAACTCAGGAAGATGTTCAGTGAAGTTCATGGAGATAGAGTTCCATGGTTTCTCAGGGATGGGGAGCTGCTTCAGGAGCTTGTAAGGATGGTGCTAGGAAATCTTTGCATGGGCACAGGAGGTATATAAGACACAGTCCTTGATGAATGTCCTGATACCTGGCCAAGTATATTCACAGTGAATTAATTCCAATGTTCAGTTCTGGCTGAAATGTCCAGAGAGGAGATGATCATGTTTGCATCAGAGGACACAGAGTCAGAGATCATTAGAGTCAGGAACATAGATGCGGTTATCCAAATGGAGGAAACTGTTGAAGTTGACTGACCAACAAGAATTAGAAGGTTTGGAGGTGGACATATGGAGTTCAGTGAGAGAGTCAGAGGAAAGGGCAGAGAGGATGTTACTATGAAGCTGCTCAATGTCATAGAGGATGCTTGCCTGGAGGACTGGAGCAGCAAGAATGGTAGCTTATAGGAATACAATGAGTTGTTTTTAGGTGAAAATGGAATGAAAGTTATAGGGATTGATGCAAGTGTAGTTTTTATTCCTTTCTTTGAGATAGATGTCCCAGTATCTAGTGAGGGCATCAAGCTTCACGCCAAGGCATCTGGGGCAAAAATAGACAACCATATGGAACTGGGAAAGAAACTCTGACCACTGGGCTTGCCAGCAAGTCAGGAGGTTGGTAGTAGGAAAGTACTCCAGGTTCTTGTAGTCAGTAATAACATTGGTAGGGGAATCAGAGCCCTCCAAGTAGTAATGCCACATCTGGAAGGACTTGTGAATGGCAAGAAGCTCTTTATCATGGGTGTTGTAGTTGAGCTCTAGAGCTAAAAGCATACAGGAGTAGAAAGCAATGGGCCAGAATTCCTCATCTGAATAATGGATGGAGAGGATACTGGCAATAGCATAGTTGAAGGCATCTTGCAAGGCATGGAAGGTGGAGTGGCAATTATCACTAAAAGATCATGGAGTGTCTTTATGAGTAAAGTGAGTCAAAGAAACAATGATGTTAGAGTAATTTACTATAAAGCAATGATAGAAATTGGCAAAACTGAAAAAAAAAATTGAATGTCCTTGACCTTCTGAGGCTCTGGCCATTCCTGTATCATCTTAATCTTGTCCGAAGACATAGTGAGACTAGAGGGCAAAAGGAAATAATGGAGATACTCAGTAGTATCAGTAAACAACTTACACTTCTTAGGTTTTGCATAGAGGCTGTGTTTGTGGAGTCTCTAGAGGACTTTCCAGACATGTTCTTTATGAGAGGTGGGGTCTGTGGAGTAGATAAGGATGTTATCCAGATAGACTATAATGCAAACATCCAAAAGATCAGCAAAGACGGTGTTAACAAACTGCTAAAATGCTGCAGGGACATTGGTAAGATTGAATGGCATGACAAGCCACTCATATGAGTCATAGCACGTCCAAAAGGATGTCTTTCATTCATCTTCCTCTGTAATGTAGACTAGGTGGTAGGCATGCTGGAGGTTGACTTTGGTGTAGATCTTGATGTGGCTCAAAGCATCTAGGAGATTGAAAATATAGGAAAGAGGATAGTGGTCTTTCTTCATGATTTTGTTAAGTTCTTGAAAGTCTATACAAAGGCAAAGGAAATTGTCTTTTTTATGGACAAAGAGGACCAAAATAGCATGAGAGAAAGAGGAAGGTTGAATAAATCCCATTGCAAGGTGCTCATTGAGGAACACATGGAGAAACTTGAGTTTGGAAGGAGAAAGGAAGTATGTAATGCTGATGGAAGGTGATGTACCCTCCCCCAAGTCAATCTTGAAGTCATGTTCATGATGTGGAGTGAGCATATCGGCTTTGCTTTTGCTGAAGACATTGGCAAAGTCATGATACTCTGAAAGAACACTAGTGAGGTCAGCAGAAGGTTTGGAGGTAACAGAGGCAGAGTAGAGATCACTCTTCTTAAAGCAGATCTGCATACTGAACTACATAGAGCTCTTGAGGCGACAGGCCAGTGCAAACACAGGGGCACTGATAATTGTAATTGGAGGAGCTTTGTCATTGGAGAAACTGGATAGATTGGATGGAGTCAGGTCAGCCAGAGGCTACAGAGGGAAGCTTAGGGGTACTGGCAAACTCTGCTCAGGTGCACAGAAAAAGATACTGCTCTAAACCCAATCAATTAATGGATTGTGGTGGGTAAGCCAGTTGTGTCCTAGAACAAGAGAATAAGAGGAATCCAGCAAAGTAATATATAGCATTGTTAGAGTGATATCACTACTTGAAATTGGACAGAGAGGTTAATAGCTTGAGTTATGGTGCTGTTTGTGGTTCTGTCAAATAACTGGAGCTGAAGCAGAGGCATAAAGTAGATGGAAATGATATGTTTATTTACAAATGTGGTATCGATGAAATAATTTGAGAAATCAAAATCTATGAGTGTGGGAAAAGAAGGAATGGAATAAGAAGTGAGAGAAACTGATGGCATAAGTGACTTAGGATCTGAAAGAGCAAATGTGTTGAGACAAATCTTCTTTAATATATAGTTGAAATCACTGTGACCTCCTTCCTGTATGGAGTTATGGAGGTCAGGGACTATTTTTTTGCCTCAGAGAAGGCCTTTGGTTTGGCTTCTGGAGTAGTGGTAGCAGTGTAGCCTTTCAACACATGTGATGTAGATCTTGGGCAATTCTTGGCCATGTGTTCTGCATGTTTGCAGAACATACAGAGCTTCTCATTAAAGTAATGTGTTTGTTCAGCAGCAGTGAGCTTGCCATCCTTGCTGTGTTTGAAAGAGAGGTCAGGTTTTGGGAAAGAAGAAATGAAGGTAGCCTTTCTCTTAGACTTTTTGAAGTCCTTGGAGCTACTAGAGTTATGGGTGGAGGTGGAGGATGCAGATGTGGAGGGTTTGGCAGAGGGTTTGATAGAGAAGGATGGAGTAGGCTTTGCCTAACGAGTAATCTCAGACTTGTGCTTCTAATAGCATGTGTCAATAGCTTGGGCGAGATAATGAAGGTCAAAGAGCATAGGGGGCTTTCTAACACAAGAGATCTTGTTCTTAATATGGTCAGAAAGTCCATTGTAGAAATGATACTGAAAGAAATCTTCTCCATATTCTTGAACTTGGGAAGTGATGTGGTTAAACTCAACCACATACTTGTTAATTCATTGACCATCCTTTATAGAAAGATGGTCGAGCTGATGCTCTGCATCTCTGACAGGGTCGTGAGGACTAAAGTTGGTCTGGAGCTCCAAAACAAACTCTGTGAAGTTGTTCATCCATAATAGATAAAGGTTAGGGTCTTCAATCTGGAGGAGGTCCAGTTCAAACTATTCCAGCACCATGCCCTTAAGGTAGGACTGTGTGAAGGTAACTTTGGTGTGGTCTGTGCTGAAAGCCTTAGGATGGTCTTGGAAGTTCAACTCGCACTGTACAAGAAAAACTTAGAGCTTGTGGGGATCCGTCTCATTAAACTGATCTGGTTTTTGGACTTTCGTATGGGGCATAGATTCAGAGGCAGGATGATGGGAAAAACAAGCAAGGCCTTTGATGGCACTTGTGAGCTGAGAGAAGGTGTCTTGCAGGATGAGCTTATTATCAAAGTTGGAGGAGTCATCACCGTCATCACCAAGGAAGTTAGAATTATCATCATCTAATGGGTCATCTCTAGGGAAATTGGGGTTATCCAGAGGATCGCCATCATTGGAGGAAATATGAAAGCCAGGCACTCTTTCACTTGGGCACCAGCTGGAAGGTGATAGGAAAGAAAAAGAAGCTTTTTTTCTGAGGTTGAGCTCAATAATGTGTGCTTCTGGAGTAGGAGATTGCAGGTGAGGATGCTTTTGAAAAGTGGAGATGGGAGTGTGTTAAGCAGAGAAGCTTCAGAATTGGTTGACAAGCTTGGGACCTCAGCAACTATTTCCGAAAAGGCTAAGGAGGTTGAAATAAGGAGATGGGTTGGTGTTGGTGCCTATGGTATGGGTTCTAGATCTAGTGACATATGTAGACATCATAAGTGGACTCTTGAACAAGTACAAATTCAAATATATTGTTAAAACTGAGTCAACTCCAATATGAACTCTGGAACTCTGGAGTTATGTCTGAGGGAAGAGATGGGACTTTGGCCTCACTATATGTGGTGCACCCTTGTTAGAGTCTAGTGTCCCAGATTTGTAGAGATGGTCAGAGATAGTCAGAGGTAGATCAAGAGTTAGAGACAACCCAAAGTCAATCAGAGATAGGTCAGAAATAAGTTGTCAAGACTCAAATAGAGGTTAACAAAGGTGGAGATAAGTTTAAGATGATATTCAAACTGAAGTACAAGCCCTATTGTTATGACTTTATATATGGAGTAGAAACGGGAGATGGAGTAGTAAAGTCTGGGGATCCAAGTATTTTTAAGAATAAGAGTATTTTTAAGGAGAGAAGCATTTTCTAGGGTAAGTAATGAGACAGAGGAATATAGCCAAAAGGGTCAGCAGATTACTATAACAAAGTCAGGGAGAATGGAGATGATAGGATATAGGGTAGACAGAAGTGAAAAGGGATTGGAAATATACTATATAGGATATATGAGACGGAGAGACAACTTTGGATATTTAGAATTGCAATGTAGACGAAATAGGTTTGAAGTTGGTGTATAGAGTATCAGAGTTGCTGGAGTTGGACTTGTATGAATTTCAGAATATGACACATCCTTAAATACCTCAAGGTCATATAACCAGGGGGCTGGACAATACAGAGTGTCCTGTGTGTGGAACGACATAGTGAACATTGACCCCCCAAGTTTGGTCAATAGCATCAATAAGTCAAAATCAGCAATATAAGCTTATCTATTCTTGTGAGTAAAAATGTTTGACTAGAGTGTATGTGTGCATCAAAGAATTAGCATGATTACAACTGTGTGACAATATGTATTCCCAATAGATCATTGCACTACAAAACATGACTAGACTGCCAAGGACATCACTCAAGATCAGCAGTGGTTAGGATACAACTCAAATTTGGCACACTTATGATACTGTAAGTCAGATATGACATTGTTGAGCTGAGACTAACATCAGATCTGCTTCACTAATGATGAGAGAATCAAAAGACTTACTAGATCAAGAATCTCAACTATTGAGAGACTATTATGACAATCCTCAAAAGAAGATATTAAGGTGCCAGTCTCTATCCAAGGACATACCATAGCATAAAATCACCCAAATTCCATGGTCATTCCAAGGAGCAGTAAGATATAGACAAGTTTAATATTTAGCCACACTTTGATCTCTTGGAGAAGTTGCTGTAAGAATCACAAAGTCAATTGGTCATGAGAACAGATGATGTTCCAGATGCTGTTCCATTTGGCCTAGAATGTGATTGATGTGCATGAAGTGCTTAAGGCCAAATCCAAGCTGGGGCCATATAGTGTAGTTGATCTTGAAAAAAACAATCTAATCTTACTACAGATAAAAACTACTCACTATAAGACAAAGAACAACAGTGAAAAGTGGTGGGGTCCATGACATCAGTGATCTAAATTGGAGCAAATTGTATTGTATTTGCATGTTGTTTTTGAGTGTTTTATGATAACTATGCAACATGCTTAAGTATTGAAGACAGGATGGAATAACAGAGCATCTGAATGTATAACAAAAAATCAGTCAATATGAATTGTTGGGTCTAGGGTTAAACATTGAATGTTGCTTGAAGGGCCACAAGGATACATTTTTGCTTATTGTACGTTTTGAGCTACCATTACCCAAAGAACCTTGGGTCCTTTCTTTTCTTTTGCTGGCAGAGCCAGAGGAATGTCTCAAGACAGTTATGATACTGGTTCTTGGCCTCTTCCTCTACAACTACCCATTATATGAACTTCTCTTGTATCCTCAAGTCCTACAACTACCAAATGTAGAATGTTGCCTGAAAGATAAAGTGCTTGAATTTGCATTCTACTTTCTGCAAGTAGTCATGCCTTGCATGGCAGAGCAGGCCCTCTCCATTCCCATTCCTGTCTTGCAGCATGCCACATGAGTAATAGCACAAGATAAATTTCACATTCTATTCAGTTTCACCAGCCAGAGCTCCGGTTTGTGGCTTCAAGTAATTGACAGGTGAAGCATATGGAATAGCTAGAGATAGGCATTCTTGAGAATGGATGATAGATTGTGAGTCACTGAGTGGTGACTCAAAATAACTAGTCAGATGGAAATCAGAATTCAGGAAATGCAAAATGTGGGGAAATTGTGTTGAAGAGTATTCATTGACAGAGGGAGATCTGCTTGACATATCAATATATTTGCTGAAAAGAGCATAAAAAACAAAGTAATGAGCAATGTACTGCTACAGATCAGAATGACAACCATCTCCATCTATTAATCAATGTCTCCAATCAAAAATGGATGACCAGGCTGAATGATCACCTTTAACATACAAAGAATTAGAATCAGAATCAGATAGGCTTGAAGTCCAGATGCTTTCCACAGAGTGGCTTTCCATATTTATATGAAGTAATTCCACAACATCTTTCATAACCTATCTAGGATTGGGTTCTAATGCCACCATCATTGGATTGCAGGAAGTTAGCTTAATGAAAGATGATATGTATGTCAAAGAAAAAACTGAAATTGTGAATATCTGGGATATCCTCACCTGCTCTACATGCAAAGATATTCCAAGGATGTAAGAAAATATTGTTTATACAGTGTTAACTCCAATATTGACTCCAAGTCAACATTGGATACTGCCTGCACCTGTTCAGTTTCACATTGGTGCAATGTGGATTTATCTAACTGTCCATTTTGTTATTCAATTGAAGTTGATTGTAGAACACCAGTTGGTAGTATGGGAGCAAGGTTCTTGTCTTTGAATGAAGTACAGTGATTTGAGGAATGTTTTAAAGTCCAGTCCAGTTTGGTTTTTCCATATCCTAATAAGGCAACTGAACTACAACCAGTTTTTTTTTAATTTTCCTAATATTGTAACTTACAACTAGACTGAAAAAGACTGGTTGCAACTGGTCTTTTGGAGGACTGGTCTATAATCAGTTGGCAACCAGTTTTCAAGCTAAGAGATGGCTATATAGCATTTAGCCAACTCACATAGCTCTCAGATTAATTAAAAGCCATGTAAGTCTATGTATAAATGGCCAAGGTATGGTCATTTCCAACCTGGATGTTAAGATTTCATTAATTAGTCTATATAAAATTCAAATAAATTCCTAAGGGCCCAGATAGCAACCAAACCTAGTTTGGGTTTTCAGCAAAATATATAGTGACCTCCAAAACCATTGCAATATTTGAATACAATATGGTGTATGATGCACACCACAAACATGTGTGGAAATTTTGCTTAGGGTTGGTGGGATCAAATATGGTACATACCCCTGGCTACAAATCAGCCCCTGGATCATGTGATTTGGTCCAGTTGCCATGGAGATATGCCTATTTTGAAACAGCAATACCATTGCAATAGTTTT
>JBBPQZ010000589.1:0-13674 GCA_038092795.1 Boletus rubissimus | reverse complement strand
AAGGACGACGCACCACCGCTCGGTGTGTCCCATGCCGTACCACAGTCATCAGATGCACCACCCATAGTCTCCCCTCCAGTGGCCCCTCCAGAACAGACTATCAATACTGGCGAGCCATCCGTGGGCATCCGGGGGTTGATAAGGCGGCTGCAGACGAGGTTCGACAGGGGTAACAAGGACCCATCTTTGCGTCGGCCCGATCGCATTCCCAGAACGCTGCCTCGGCCTGCTGGTCACCAATCCCCTTCCCAGTCACCAGTAAGTGTAAAAGTTACAAACCAGGAACCTTCATGGATGGCTGCAGGTCAACGTAAGGCAATGAGTGTTCTTCCTTGATAGACGATCGGATGCATTGTGTCTGACGCATCATTCAAGCGAATGGTCGCGACAGCTTTTCGAGTACCAAAGGTTCGTTGTTACTTGTGTTTGTATGCAGGCATTCATTAGATGCTACAGCGTAAACTGCCTCCAAAGTCTGCTAAACCCACCAAGGTCACCCCTCGTAGCGGACAAGGCTCAGGCCAGGTGAGTCTTTTTCTGGTTGTTATGTACCGTGTCATGTTAGCTCATTTTCTGTTAGGTGCAACAAGCGAATGATGCATCTCGTCCCTCCGCTACGTCTAACAAAGATACCTCTCGCAGCAGACAGGGTCCTGTAGATCCATCAGAAGCGGACCGGATGCAACCCTTTCTGGTTATTATGTGTCATGTCACGATAGCTCATGTCCTATCAGGCACAACAAGTGGGCGATGCATCTCAGCCCTTGACTGTGCCACCGGGGGTCCATGTCATGGTGCGGGTTCACTGTTTTAACTTTGATTGCTAGACTCACAGCGGAATACATCAGCAAGAAACAGGTGGGGCTACCGTCGCAGTCGGGTTCCGGTTCAAGTTACCCACATGGATCCCATGCTGGGGTCCACTCACCGAAGATGGGTCGCATTGATTCATGCAACTACGTTGATTTATGAGTTTAGACATTTATTACACCGTCCTTTGAGTTTCGTGTCACCCCACAGCACACATACGAATTCTGATATACGTGTCCGTGGCTGAGCTATATCCTATTCAGCGGTCACACTCTGGACTGGGTCATCAGTGGTAAGGAAGTTTCATGATCGAATCTCACTTGATCTCCCGCTCCCGAGAACACAGTGGATTTTCAGGTGCCGTGTGTGTGAAAGCCAGGGCACCGAGTCAAGCTAACCATGTCGACATGGGGCCAGCTTGCCCGACTGATCTCGTACCCGGTTCACTGATCATATAGCAAAGGAAAGTCAACTTTGGTCGTAGTCCAGCATCTCAATTCGAGGTTTCCTGTCCAAGCTGTGAGGTCGGGAAATCCCTCTTCAAGACCCAGGTGAGCAGCAGACCACAAGGCAATCACACAGCAAAACCTACGGGCGTGCACCAAGGCTTACGGAGGATGTCGTTGACAAAGACCAGTGCGTAGCAGTCCCAATGAGTGATTATACAATGCTGACAATTCAGTAAGACCACAGGGTAGTGGTTAGAAACCGGCAGTGGCTCTGCACTGGCATGCTCAATCGCTTTCCAGTGGCCACCTTGATGGATGCGCACGAACGCAAACCCAACCGTATCGCCAACCCACCTTGCGTATCAAAAATGCTACCAACTGCATCGCGCTCTTCTGCTGCAACAAAGACTTCAGATTCAAAATGCCCACTGTCCAGCGTCAACGCCGTCATTAACAGCCCTGATGCTTCGTATGACACCGCCCAAGCGCAACAGAGAGACTGCAGAAATCTGCTAGAATGGTAAGCATGTTGAGTTCGACGGAGTTCGAACCACGTTTCGTCGCTCACAAACACTGTTGTCCTCGATGACCACCATTCTTTTGGGATATATCAGCGCTTCTACGTCCTCCAACGGGAATCCTTGCGAATAGGTGGGCGGAATGACAGACCTGTGCTACCCGTTCCAGCATGGGTCCAAGTTAAAGTCACATCCCAACTATCTACTCTCTAGCACTGACCTGCCTCGACAGCTTGGCGGATATGGGTGGTGCCGTTGAACGTGGTCGTGGGAATCTCTCAGCCACACAAGGATTGGGGAGGAATCGTTGTCGGCATGTTCACACCTCTGGCTGCACGTTTTAGACTTTTGGGCATGCTTTGTGAGTCAGGGCGAGGAGGTGGTGCTTGTCTGATTGCAAGCGCAGTCAAGCGTGTTTCTTTGGTGCCGTTTCAGTTTCGTTGGTCTACTCTTCCTTGCTTTCTTCGCGTGAGTATCGCTGATGAGATGCCTAGGCCTCTCACTGCAGCTCAACTGGGGACCCGGGGTGAGTCAGACACTAGATGGTGCTTGCCCGCTGGGCGCACATGCATGGGGGAATTACCAAGGTTCTTCTACATGATACGGGGTATGGTGCAGGCTCAGGGAGAAATACAACTGTACATAACTGGGTCATCGGGTGTCGTCAAACTCTGGGTCCATTTCCTGGTCTCTCCCACAGTTCCACGGGAAATGATTCCGACGAGTCTTCGAAGCGCATGGACCCTCGTGTTTGTGGTAGATCATAATTATCAGCGGTATGCGTCGCATTGTACAGAATAATTCCTCAAAATGTTCACAGCACAGAAGCAAATCAATTGCACAGATAACGCGCTCGGTTGAGACGATTTCTACATTGTCAATTTGAGATGTGTTGGAAGATACGTGAAATTCGGGAGAAGAGATATATGCATAGGTCTATAGGTAAATTATAAGGTATTTGCGTCATTGTTACTATTCAAAGTACAACCACCCTCTATCCCTCAATGGTTTGCCCACGGTTTCGACCCAAAGTCCTCGCTCAAACCTCGCGAGTGCTATCTCCTTGCACTTCAAGTTGAATTGCCTCCGATTCATCTGCATTCCCCTCCGAGTCCACGATCTGATCCTGCTCCGGGACGACGTCCGCGAATGCGATCGCAGACACGGCGGCAGCATTTTGACTGGCGATGGGCTGCGACAACACACCGAAACCACTGTCAATCCCCTGACAGCAGTGATGGGAGTCATGGTCATACAGCTCTCCCACGCTGATGATGAACCTAGGCATCGTGGAACATAAGGTTATATAAGAAAACATAGCCAGGAAGAGCATGAAAGTGTTGTTTGCTGTCCTGGTGGGCCCAGTGGTCAATATGAACAAATCAGTGAGATTAAAAAATGTGTTCCTAGAAGTGCAAGGGAAATGTTGGAACGATTAGCTTTTGTGCGAGCATTCGAGAGTAAGATGGATGGGATGAATGAGAATGAAAGAAAGAGGAAGAAAAGGACATATGCGAGAAAATAGATAATCCCATCTCTCACAAGCTGTTGCATGTATCGGTTAAGCTGCCACTGTTTGGTTGCTTTGTACATCTCAACTGATTGCTTCAGGGTTTGGATGACAGCGAGAACTAAGAGTGTAGTACCGAGAACTAATCGGGGGAGTATATTGATCATGTTAATGAGGGATGGAAGATTGTTCCATGAGTAGTTGCAAAAAGGTAAATCAATAACTTGGGTGATTATGACTGGACAAAGGATGGAGGAGGACAAAGGACCACATACATGAGATTACAGTGACACATGGAGTTTAGTTTGAGACTTACTATTCAGATTATTGTAGATACCTGTAACAACAAAGGAGGTGATAACCTGGAGGACATAAATGAAGAGGAGGATCCAAAGGATCCTTTTGGATTGACTCCACATTGCATAAACCCGCAAGATCATCACAACTGTAATTGAAATCATGATTGGGGAAATGGAATCATGGGGTGTAGTAACTCACAATCAGCAGCATTAAGGAATATTGGAAATGCCCAGAAATCCATCAAACAGAGTACAGTACCTTTAGAATGTCCATATCTCATCCTGATATTGTGGAGGGCAGCAAATCAAAGTGCTTACACCTGCAGAACTGAACCATTATCAATACAGTCTGTGATTTGAATTTGAATGCATACATCTATCAGAAGAGGGTAATTAATGACAAACAAGGTGGAAAGCAAAAAAACTGACTGTGATTGGCCCAGGGACAAATGTGCTACCAACTGTGAATGTATCCAAATTAGCTCAGCTAGCCTCCAATTTAAATCTGAACATACTGAGGCCACTAAGTCTTGAACACAGATTTGTTGTTAGCTGTGTAATTTGACATGCATCACAGGAATCATGGACCTACATGATCCAAGAAAGACCAACATACCGGACCTGTGGAACCATCAATTCAGAACACATGGGATAAAGTATCCCCTGAGGCATTGTACACACTAGAACAAAGAGTGTAGAGACCCAGGTCCAGGGTCTGCACTGCGAGACAGTCAGGGGCCTAATTCTCGCTTGATATTTGTTGCTGCCTTACCCAAATGTACTCTATCTTTAAATATCGTCAGCCCAGAAACAAAGATGTGGAGATCGAAACAACATACCTCCCTTGACAAGGTGAGGACTTCAAATGGTAGGGTTGCAATAGTCATTTCAGTTTAAGAAGGATGTCGTATACCAGAATATCTCACAATAATCGTATATGACAGCAGTGACAATAATGACTGCGTTGGGCTATGAGATCAATCATTGACAGACGGTAATGGCGACCATACGTGATGCATAGTCACTCATCCAGAGAAGCTCCAAAGCGGACTGTGCATCGGTGGACATGATAGATATGAGAGAAACAATAATGTTCGACTGTTTAACAACAAGCAAAGATGGACAGTCGACTAGAAGAGAGGGAGGTTGCCAGTGGTTCGGCCTTGGGGTCCGCTAGTGGTTATATCTTCTCCTCGGCGTATTAGCTATTTGCTTCAAGACTCATTCGGAACAAAGGACGAGGCATGATACGACAATTACGCGATACAGGACGGAGGCAGTCACAGAATGCAATGCGAGAGCGTGTCGATTGGCGCACAAAGAACAAAGTCGCCGTGTACACAGCAAGGGATGTCTGGTCGAAAGATCGAATCGTGGTTTGCATTTAGGATCACGATCACGTCACCTTCCGTAGCAGGCAAGGAGGCGTCAAGCCGTAATACCAGAGCAGTTCCGCATTGAGGCGATTTCTATCAGAGCTCCTTCCCCGCCCATACTTAGTCCGAGGCACAAGCGGGATCAAAGAGTATACATATCTTGGGAACCCACGCCTGGGGGTCGATATGTATCCAATTCCAAGCCATCATTTAAGCTGACCTCACCTTGAAGATCATGGCGTTTTATCATCGTAGAATTCGTGTGGGGTGACACCCTCGTGTGATCAACGTCAACCTACTTGTAAATTTGGAGTGATGGCAGAGTCGTCATGATGCGGCGAACCAGCTGCTTCTGCCAACGGTGGTCCGAACCATGGTCATCACGAAGGGTGTCACAGCGTTGAGTGAGCCAACACCCTTTGAGGTAATGTCACAACCTGTGGATGCTGTGCAATCATTGCGCCTTTCTGAGTAAAGCGGGCTGAGGGCCAGACAGATATTGGAAAACACAACACCTCGTGCGGTAGTCGAGTCTGACGCGACCACTTCAAGGGTTCGTTCAGACATCGGTTCGATTCTCACCACAATGTCTGTTCTTCCGACTCGAAACATTCTGCCACATCTATTACTTTCCCGCACCTTCCCCATGTCCGATTCGAAGACGACCTCGATCTCCACCCCTCTGGCGGTGAGACAGAGCCTTGAGTAACGTGTGAATGCAGGATCTGGTCTAAAGCCGAAGACGAAATGCATCTTACCAATGATGCCAAGGTTCGACGTCCACCGGTTCGGCAGTCACAGTTTATCCCTCCTGTTCGTCTTGCTCACTGCTTTCTCCCAATCGGATACATTGACCCGGCTACTCAGGCTAAATCCGGTAGACGTCATGGGCACTGTGCTAAATTCAGTCGGTGGTGAGAATGACGTAGTGAAAGAAGAGAAAAGGAGAATGTATTTGTACGCATGTAAACACCCGCAAACGAGATGGGATACGGAATCACTGCTAGGTTCTCCAACGGCGTGTTAATGGAACGTGAATTATGGACTGTCAGAAATAACAGACCAATGAAGCAATGAAAAGTGGCAATGGATGCTTCCGGGATATGCTCGCCTGGTACTTCCAGGTTCGCAGTATCAATCCTGTGCAGTCCTGAGAACGTGCTTGAACCAAAGGGCGAGACCAAACGCGCCAACAAACGGAGGAGACACTGCGTTGGGATGATGTCAACGTTCTTTTTGCTTAGAACGGGTAGATTAGTTGTACGTACACCGTTCTGCTCAGAACACGAACCATATATGTAAAAGTTTCATGATGGGTGGACATTTTGGTCGCGTTCCGAAACGCCATACTCTCCCACCACGGAAGATGACAATAGACCAAGGCGGAGCGAGTGTTGGTGCGATGCGATGCGATGTATCAATTGCATATACAAAAAGGGATATCTGTCCTTGTGCATACAGTTACATGGGATGAGCTTGGGAATGGGGGAGACGACAGATCATACCCACGCGTCTCCTTCATTACAATCCACCCCCATCCCGACGCAATGAGATGCGGGGATGGATTGGCTGACATAAATACCAACGTAGAAAGCTTGCCTCTGGCAGCCCTCTCGGCTGAGGGACACCTAGCGGATAGACGAATAACAGCTGAGGGACGCCAGCGGAGGCCAAGACAAATGGGTGTCTCTCGAGGATGACCTATGACCTACGTGAGAGGGTGAGCGAGATCCACATCCCCCAACCCCCACCACCTGCACAAATGGCGTAAATAGCAAATTTGCGCTGGTTGTGGAGGGAGTAACCTCGTCATGGAATGACCCACAACCAGGTCTATTGGTTTCGTGCGACGACGCTTGTTCTTGGAGTCGGTTGACGATACCGTGATGTCGTCGATTCGCTCAGGATGGAGATGCTTGAGAAGCCAAGGTCTCTTATGAAATTTTCCACGTGGCCTATCTGAGAACGGACGGATTCGACGCTGGCCCGCTGGGTTACAGAGTTCGGTAAGGATAGACACGAACATGGCCGTTATCGCCATCCGTCGTTGATACTGGTATCGCTGTCAACAAGGGTTAGTATGTCGCGAGTGAGGCGATATGGACGAAGCCTGCAGACGGGTCCTAGTGATGTAGGAACTGGTATAAAGTGGCGCACCCTCAACCAAAATTCTTCCAAACATCCATAGCAAAGAAACTACAGAAATCCCAGCTCTGGATCATGTGGGAGACCAGGAGAACGCGTGCGGGCAATCTCAGTCTCGCGAGGTCAACAGACTTTGAATTGCTTTCGTCGTTCTGGACGAACACCGTCAAGCTTTCGGCATGACTTGGTTGCCCGTAGAATGAAATGTTATATGAGTACTTCGCTGTTAATTATTACCTGCTGGAAGCCATATCTAATTCTCCTTTCAATCCTTATATCGTGTCGCCCATCCGAGACCGACTCCAAATCACCAGATACATGCTCTTGAACTCTCTCGATGATGACAGCATTATAATACCTTTTCGTAGGTGATGTGAGTCACTTCTGTAGGAATCCGACCAGGTCGAGTGTACACAAACTGCCAGTGCGCATCTACGCATTCCGCACATATTTCATATATCGCGCGGGTTCTATACGTCACACTGGTAGTGGTGATTTCAATATTTACCTTATCATCTCTCGAAACAGCGCGTTTATATAGACATTCAACTCATATCAGAAAGGTACGCATATGTGAATAAAATGCCATCCTCTGTCATCCAACGATCGATCCCGCCTTCTACCCCTGACGGAGGTCTCTCTTCAAAGATGACGCGTACCGCCTCCCACGCCCCTATCGCGTGGCCCTCCTCTGGAGCAACGCCCGCAAATGGAATTGCTCTCGACACGATAAGTACTTCAGTGGTAGAATTGCAATGATCACTCTATAATGAGGATAGCCGCATCACTCACGATAATCACAACAATAGCAGTGACTACAACAACTGTGTTGGTATACAAGATTAATCACGAACTCAAGCTGTGAGCGACTTTAGTGGTTCCCCAGCTACCTAGCAGGAAAATCTTCCAAACTAGACCGTACGCTGCAGGATGTGACGTGTAGAAGCGGGATAGTAACGCCCAACCGTTTGATAGCTAAACACTGATAGTTGAGAGTGACAGCTTGTGTCAACTATTGACTTCAAGAGTTGTCTGGCACGAACAGTCATGGATGGTCCTTCAACGTTCAACAATATTGATGCACAGAAGGGAGGCAAAGTAGCGAGGCTATCTGAGTCTCGCCAATTATTTTGTCAAGGGTACTAGAATGTCTCCGTTTGTGCACAGCGGACAAAGACGTTACGCATGCAGCACAGGAGGTTCATACCGAGATATTCGTGGCTTTTCATTCAGTTTTCATCAATCACTACCGTGGGCCGCCCCGTGCAATACAGGGAACCGAACTGTATCAGAACAGTTAGCCTGGGTGGCGTGATCAATAGCTCCGAGTTGGGTCGCTGAAGTCAAGAAGCTTGGCCCCGTCTTGGATACTATTTCGAAGTTCATACCAAGACGTTCGTGGCTTTCATTTATGTAACTTTGATCATATCAGTGCTGCATGTGGAGCCAACACCGGATGAGCCGAGCTGTGTCAGAACAGTTAGACTGGGTGGCGTGATCAATAACTCCAACTTCACATAAGTCGTCGAAGTCAACGGATTAAAAACGGAAGGGCCCCATCTGTAATGCTATTTCCTGACAGGGGCTCCTTCTACGCTCGCCCGACCAGGATACGTACGAGTGGGATGTCCTTGCTACCCCTCGAACGTGGTCCAAGGTAAAGTGACGTTCAGATTGCCTCCCGTCACAGCAATGATCAGAATCGGAAGATGGTGTGGATGGAGGGTACACCCCTCCAAGGGACTCGGCCTCGAGGTTGGCGATATCGTTATCGTTATAGACGCTCGTTTGAGGTTCGGGTCGTAGTCCTCCTGCATTTTCGCTGTCTTCTTCCCTGCCATGACCCCCTCACAGCACCGTCTGCTCATGTCACCCCAAGGGCGGAGGCAGGTGAGGCCGGTGATAACCCCATTATCGAGGGCCCTGGAAACAAATATATCAGTTTCACGAGATGTATACTGTACGCCTGACGACCCTTGTACATTGTTGCGTCCCCCGCAGTGTAGATGCTCTAAAGGTTCGAGGTGATCTGCGGGAGATGGTTGGGATCTCGGATGACTTTCCCCGCACAGGTGGTTTGGTCACGGGCGCACTCGGCGGGAGGTGGATGAGTCTATTTTCATATAGTCGATAGATCAACGAGGTTCAGCAAGGATGAGGCGAAGGACAATGGCATTATAAAGGAGGACATACAGTTGACGTATCGGAGATGGCGCTGGCTAGGTTTAGCACCTTTTGCGGGAAAGACGGCCCCAAGGAATAGGTTTATCTCGTCCAACTGTGTAGACAGTGGAAGGCCGCATTCGTGTGGATGTAACCGATGACGGGGTATCTAAACGGTGAAGTTTTCGGTCGATATAATGAGCTATACTACATTCTGTCGCCGAGCACAGCAGATGAGAAAGATAGGGTAGAAGAAGGAAAAGACAAAAAGGCAGTGTTGGTACTTACATAGGGCAGCACAGGCCGTCTCCGGCATCCTCCGCCCATCCCTGCAAGGACAACGCACCACCGCTCGGTGTGTCCCATGCCGTACCACAGTCATCAGATGCACCACCCATAGTCTCCCCTCCAGAATAGAATATCAATACTGGCGAGCCATCCGTGAGCATCCGGGGGTTGATAAGGCGGCTACAGACGAGGTTCGACAGGGGTAACAAGGACCCATCTTCGCATCGACCCAATCGGATCCCCAGAACGTTGCCTCGGTCTGCCAGTCGCCAATCCCCTTCCCAGTCACCAGTAAGTGTAAAAGTTACAAACCAGGAACCTTCATGGATGGCTGCAGGTCAACGTAAGGCAGTGAGTGTTCTTCCTTGATAGACGATTGGATGCATTGTGTCTAATGCATCATTCAAGCGAATGGTCGCGACAGCTTTTCGAATACCAAAGGTTCGTTGTTACTCGTGTTTGTATACAGGCACTCATTAGATGCTACAGCGTAAACCGCCTCCAAAGTCTGCTAAACCCAACAAGGTCCCTCCTCGTAGCGGACAGGGCTCTGCAGAGGTGAGTCTTTTTCTGGTTATTATGTACCATGTCATGTTAGCTCATTTTCTGTTAGGCGCAACAAGCGAATGACGCATCTTGTCCCTCCGCTACGTCTAACAAAGATACCTCTCGCAGCGGACAGGGTCCTGTAGATCCATCAGAAGCGGACCGGGTGCAACCCTTTCTGGTTATTATGTGTCATATCACTATAGCTCATGTCCTATCAGGCACGACAAGTGAACGATGGATCTCAGCCCTTGGCCGTGCCACCGGGGGTCCATGTCATGGTGCGCGTTCACTGTTTTAACTTTGATTGCTAGACTCACAGCGGAATACATCAGCGAGAAACAGGTGGCGCTACCGTCGCAGTCGGGTTCCGGTTCAAGTTACCCGCATGGATCCCATGCTGGCGTCCGCTCACCGAAGCTGGGACGCATTGATTCATGCAACCGCGCTGATTTATGAGTTTAGACATTTATTTCGCCGTCCTTTGAGTTTCGTGTCACCCCACAGCATACAGACGAATTCTGATATACGTGTCCGTGGCTGAGCTATATCACATTTAGCGATCACACTCTTGACTGGGTCATCGGTGGTAAGGAAGTTTCATGATCAAATCTCACTTGATACCCCGCTCCCGAGAACACAGTGAATTTTCAGGTGCTGTGTGTGTGAAAGCCAGGGCACTGCAGTCGAGTCGAATTTCGACATGGGGCCAGCTTGCCCGACTGATCTCGTACCTGGTTCACTGATCATATAGCAAAGGTGGGAAACCTACTATCCTAACTTCACTGCCGAGGCTCTATCTGAACTGAGACTTCAAGCTCGCACCCTCCCGAACGACCAAGACTACGAACACGCACCACTGCTCTTAAGAGTACCCTGGACTCCACATCGTCCGATGGCAACAGCACGATACAAGACATCATCGATCTCACCGAAACCGATCCGGCCCCGATACAAGATCAAACACCAGGTGCACCCATGCGCCCTATCTTTCCTAATACCCGTCCTCGCGGTTCGAGTTTAAAAGCAGACATCGACGCCCTAATTAGCCGACATACGACCCGCCATCGCAGGTTCCACAGTAGGACTGATTTCGATGAAGCAAGGTTTCACCGATGTTCACTGATGACCTGGTCACCTCAGCGAGTCACCTAGCTGGCATCTGAGTAAGAATCAGCGCTAGTGACGCGAGACGTCTGTGAATAGACCTATATCCAAAAGGACACGCATCTACGAAGCCTCTCTGGGCACAGCCTGAGCACTTTGTTTCTTGACACGGCAAAATATACGGGCGTGCACCGTTACGGAGGATGTCGTCGACAAAGACGAGTGCGTAGCAGTCCCGACGAGTGACTGTACAATGCTGACAATTCGGTAAGACCACAGGGTAGTGGTCAGAAACCGGCGGTGGCTCTGCACCGATACGCTCAATCGCTTTCCAGTGGCCACCTTGATGGATGAGCACGAACGCAAGCCCGACCGTATCGCCAACCCACCTTGCGTATCAAAAACGCTACCAACTACATCGCGCTCTTCCGCTGCAACAAAAACCTCGGATTCAAAATGCCCAGGATTCAAAATGCCCACTGTCCAGCGTCAACCCCGTCATTAACAGCCCCGATGCTTCGTACGACACCGCGACTGCAGAAATCCGCTAGAATGGTAAGCGTATTGAGTTCGACGGAGTTCGAACCATGTTTTTCGTCGCTCACAAACACTGTCGTCCTCGACGACCACCATTCTTTTGGCATAGATCAGCCCTTCTACGTCCTCCGACGGAAATCCTTGCGAATGAGTGGGCGGAATGACAGATCCGTACTACCCGTTCCAGCGTGGGTCCAAGTTAAAGTCACATCCCAACTATCTACTCTCCAGCACTGACCTACCTCGATAGCCTGGCGGGTATGGGTGGTGTCGTTGAGCGTGGTCGCGGGAATCTCTCAGCCATGCAAGGATTGGGGAGGAATTGTTGTTGGCATGTTCACACCTCTGGCTGCACGTTTGCGACTTTCGGGCATGCTTTATGAGTCGGGGCGAGGTGGTGGTGCTTGTCTGATTGCAAGCGCGGTCAAGCGTGTTTCTTTGGTGCTGTTCCAGTTTTGTTTGTCCACTCTCCTTTGCTTTCTTCGGGTGAGTATCGCTGATGGGATGCCTGGACCTCTCACTGCAGCTCAACTGGGGATCCGGTGGGGTGAGTCAGACACTAGATGGTGCTGCTGGATGCACATGCACGGGGGAGATACGGGGTGGGTGCAGACTCAGGGAGAAATACGACTGTACATAACTGGGTCATTGAGTGTCGTCGAACTCTGGGTCCGTTTCCTGGTCTCTCCCGCAGTTCTGCGGGAAACGATCTCGACGAATCTTCTGAGCGCATGGACCCTCGTGTTTGTGGTGGATCATGATTATCAGCGGTATGCGTCGCATTGTACAGAGTAATTCCTCAAAATATTTGCATCACAGAAGCAAATCAGTCACGCAGATAACGCGCTCGGTTGAGACGATTTCTACATTGTCAATTTGAGATGTGTTGGAAGATACGTGAAATTCGGAAGAAGAGATATATGCATAGGTCTATAGGTAAATCAGGTATCCGTGTCATTGTTACTATTCAAAGTACAACCATCCTCTATCCCTCAATGGTTTGCCCCCGGTTTCGACCCGCAGTCCTCGTTCAAACCTCGCGAGTGCTATCTCCTCGCACTTCGAGTTGAATTGCCTCCGATTCATCCGCGTTCCCCTCCGAGTCCACGATCTGACCCTGCTCCGGGACGACGTCCGCGGATGCGATCGCAGACACGGCGGCAGCGTTTTGACTGGCGATGGGCTGTGACAACACACCGAAACCAGTGTCAATCCCCTGACAGCAGCGACGGGAGTCACGGTCATACAGCTCTCGCACGCTGATGATGAACCTAGGCATCGTGGAACATAAGGTTATCCAAGAAAACATAACCAGGAAGAGCGTGAGAATGCTGTTTGTTGTACTGGTGAACCCATTGGTCCACATGAACAAATCAGTGAAATTAAAAAATGCGTTTCTAGAAGTGCAAGGAAAAACATTGGAGCGATTAGCTTTTGTGCGAGCATTCGAGAGTAAGATGGATGGGATGAATGAGAATGAAAGAGAGGAAAAAAAAACATACGTGACAAAATAGATAATTCCGTCTCTCACAAGCTGTTGCATGTACTGGTTAAGCTGCCACTGCTTGGTTGCTTTGTACATCTCAACCAACTGCTTCAGGGTTTGGATGACAGCAAGAACCAAGAGTATAGTACCGAGAACTAATCGGGGGAGTATGACATACACATTAATCGGGGATGGAGTATTGTTCCATGAGTAGTTGCAAAAATGTAAATCAATAACTTGGGTGATTGTGACTGGACAAAGCATGGAAGAAGACAAAGGACCACCTACATGAGATTACAGTGACACATGGAGTTTAGTTCGAGGCTTACCTGAGAGGTGGCCATTCAGATTATTGTAGATACCCATAACAACAAAGGAGGCAATAACCTGGAGGACATAAATGGAGAGGAGGATCCAAAGGATCCTTTTGGATTGACCCC
>JBBPQZ010000588.1:0-13684 GCA_038092795.1 Boletus rubissimus | reverse complement strand
CAATAGAATACTCCGGGGCATCGGAACGACTTTTCTCCGCAGAAGCAATCATACGATCTCGAGTATTTTCGAGTGCTTCTTCAATCTCCTTGTGAGAACGACCCATTTCTCCGGCGAATCCTGCTAATCTCCCTTCAAAACCCATGTGAGGGGCGTAATTACGTGTGACGTTGAAAGGGATAGAGCCGGTAGCAGTAGTGACGGTATTGTTGTGGGAGAATTGGGCCATCTTTAACCAGTCAGCCCATTCATGTTGCTTCTTTCCAACGTAAGCACGGAGATATTGTTCAAGATCTCGATTGATACGCTCCGTTTGGCCATCTGTTTGTGGATGATAGGCCATGGAAATCTTCTGGGAGATACCGAGGAGTTTGCATAAATCCTTGGTAAAAGCGGACACAAATTGTGGACCACGATCTGAAACTAGAGTGGAGGGAAGTCCATGGATACACCAAACATGATCTCTAAATAATTTGGCAAGGTCCGAAGAAGAACAAGTATCGTAAGTGGGAATGAATACGACTTCTTTGGAGAAGCGATCCACAACCACGCAAATAGCCATGAAAGAATGTGATTCAGGAAGTCCCGTAATGAAATCGACAGAGAGATCTTCCCATGGTTTTTTGGCCACAGGTAACAGAAGGAGTTTTCCTGCTGGTGCTTTTGACTTTTCCTTCGTGAGGGCGCACACTTGGCAGCTGTCTACATATGTTCAAACGTCTTTGGTGACACCAGGCCATGAGAAATAACAAGTGAGAGTATGAATGGTTTTAGAATGTCCGCCATGACCGGCGATGGGAGAATCGTGACATAAGGTAAGGAGACGAGTATGTAATGAAGGAGGTACAAAAACTTTGTTTTTGTTATTTTTGAAAATGTTCGTAGAAGCGTCAAAAAGGAAGTCGTCCACAGCATCCACTCCGAGAGAAGCAGACTCCGCTTCCAACTCCGAAAGAAAGTCCAAAGATAGAGAAACCGAATTAATGAAAACAGTGGGAGGCAGAACCGTGATGTTGGCATTATGGTCCTGCACTGCCTCACCATGGTCCGGGCAACGAGAGAGCGCATCAGCCCGACCATTAGAAGAACCCAGTTTGTAAACAAATAAATAGTTGAATTCCTGAAGCACGGCATGCCAACGAGCCTGCTGACTGCTAAGAGTCTGCGGTTTCTTCCAATACTCCAAGTTCTTGTGATCGGTCCAGATTTCAAATCGTTCCCGACCAATAAGATAGTGGCGCCATTCTTCCAGCGCCCGAATTACTGCAAGCAATTCTTTATCATAAATAGGGTAATTGCGCTCTGCGCTATCAAAAGAATGGGAAATAAAGGCGATAGGACGCCAGTTACCATCATTACATAGAGTGGAGAGCACAGCTCCGGTGGCGATATCCGAGGTGTCCGTTTCGACCCGAACTTCTTGATCCCAATTAGGATAGGCCAGAAGCGGAGCAGTAGTGAATTTTCTTTTGAGGGCATTGAACGCCGCTTGTTGACCGGGACCCCATGTGAACGGAACGTCTTTCTTGGTAAGATCGTTCAAGGGGCGTGCGATCTCAGCAAAGCCTGAAATAAAACACCTATAATAATTACATAGTCCGAGGAATCCTTGGAGCTGTTTCAACCATGTGGAAACGGGCCAATCCATGACTCCAGCGACTTTCTTTTCCTGCATTTCTACCCCCTTTTTAGATACAACCATGCCCAAAAAGTCCACTTTGTCCTTCGAGAAGTGACACTTGGAGGGTTTAACGTAAAGATCATTATCGCGTAAGCGACGTAAGACCTCTTTTACTACCTCCTCATGCTCTTCTCGAGTTTTCTTGGATGTGAATATCATACAATCGTCGATATAAATAATTACTACGGCATACATATCATTAAAAATGTCATTCATCATTTGTTGGAAAGTGGGGGGAGAATTAGTCATTCTGAAATACATTACCGTTGGTTCATAAGCTCCAATTGGAGTAACAAAGGCACCCTTCCATTCATCACCTTCCTTGATCCGTACATTGTTATAACCCCAACGTAAGTCAAGGGCCGTAAACATGTCAGCATTTTTCAGACGATCTATGAGCTGTGGGATCAAAGGAAGTGGATAGGAGTTCTTGACAGTACCCTCATTAAGATATCGGTAATCGATGACCATACGCTTCCCACCGTCCTTTTTTGGAATAAAGAAGACGGGAGAGGTTTGCGGCGACTTGGAAGGAGCAATATATCCTTTTTTGAGCTCCTTGTCTATGAATGCGCGAACTTCGTCCATTTCAATGTCCGATAGGGGAATTACTCAACCCTTCTTCAGAACGAAGTCCGGCTTGAGATCTACAGCATGATTCCAAGGCTTTCATATCGGCATTCTAGTCGATTCCTGTTCCGAGAAGACCTCGAGGAACTCGTGATAGGTTTCCGGAACCTGTTCTTTTAGTCCTTCTTCAATAGTACGTAAAAAGGCATTGTCTGGATCGAAATAATTAGAAGCAGGAGGGCCAGTGCCCATAATTTTGCAATACTGTGTGCAGCATGGAAACGAAATGGTTTGCTGCACCCAGTCGACCTCGGGATTATGGCGGAAGAGCCAGTCATACCCTATGATCATGTGATGTGTACCTAATTTAGATATATAAGCGTCAAGTGTTTCGTAATGTCCCACGATTTCCACGATCAGGGTTACTGCATGCTGGATTTGGCCAATAGCGCCTTCTGATCCATCAGCGTTATATATCTTAATTGGGTTATCTAGGGTGAAGAAAGGAATGCCATGGCGAATAACATAATCACGATCAATAAACGTGTGGGTAGCACCAGAGTCTAGGAGAGCTCTAAACTTGTGCTTTTCCCACTGACCATCCCGCTGGCAACGTATGACAGTCTCAAGCGAGAACTCTCCGCTGAATGACAATGTCGTTGCACGATGCTGGGAAGTCATGACACACGAGAGGGGTTTATAAATAGAGTTAATTTTTTGTTGTTTTTGGAGAGAATTAAGCACACTATTATTTAATTCCGGTGCCACGCTCAATTGAGACGCTCTCACGGAAGAAGCAGAAATACAACGTAATACAGAAGATAAGTCCGAAACGGGGAAATCAGAATCAGAACAAGAAGAAAAAGAAGAAGAAGATGAAATAGGTCCGTGCACGGAGGAACCCTCTACTCCTACGTGCTGTATCCTTTTAAAGCCTCTGCCGCGCGTTGCTTGGCTTCGACTTCAAACTTGTCCCTATAATAAGCCTCGGCTTCATCCGAGACAAACTGTTGGCCGGCCGTTGCTACTACCGGTGCCGTAACCGGGGGAATGGGGAGGGGACGGGAGACGGATTGTTGCGCCACATGCGCCTGAGAAAATTCGGGGACCAGGACGTAAACTCCCTGGTCGTAATCCCAGACAACTTGTTGACGCTGCTGAGGAGGACAGGGCGGACGACGGTAAGGGTTCTTGGGGCAGTCGGGCTTGATATGCCCAGGGAGATTACACAAAAAACAAGTTCTTGTGTCTGGCCTTGCTGGTGCAGCTTGCTGCACACTTATCTCCATGGGAGCACCGCGACCCAGTTGGGTTCCTACCGCCGTAAACTGCGGACGTTGTGGGGGGGGAGGCTGATGTGGAGGCGGATATTGATAACAACCCTGAGGCCATGGGACGAAACGGGAGTTAGAGGGGGGACCACGCTCTATCGCCATTTGCTCGTAGGCCCGACCAACGGATCTGTAATTTTCTTTCAGATCTTCGATTCCGAACTCTACTCCGGGATGATTCATCCGGACTCTTTCATAGATGCGGTAGTCAACCGCCTTCTTGAGGAGCGTATTAGCGTGATAGTCCTCGATGTTTGCCTCGTTCTGAAGAACTTCAAAGCGTTGAAAGAACAGGTCAATAGGATGACCGTTTTGTCGGAGACCTTCTAACTTCCGGAGAGACTCATGGGCGAGTATGTCGATCCGGAAATAGCTTTTGATTTCCTTTTGGAGCCTGGACCAACTTGGCCAAGCCGAATCTCCTTTTGTTCCAACAACAACATCTTGTGCGTTCTTGACCTCGGTTTCCTCGTCGTCGAGGTATTTTTCCAGCGTAAGCTGGGCGAAGCCATCCACCTTCTTCTTGAACCGTGAAAGGACAGCGATGCACCTCAGCTTGTCTGACTTCCACGTTTGGGCATCTACCCAAAGACGCAACTTGACCCACCAGAGACGGAAGGTGGATCGATTGCCATCCCATTTATCGGGGTCAGCGATCTTCTTAGTTACGTTGTTCTTTTCTTGGTTTACGTTTAGGGCGGACAGCCTTGTGACGAGATCATCTAAGTCCACCGAGTTCGACATACTTGATTACGGGACGGAGATAGGTGGTAGGGCGGAGGTAAGATCGGAAATGTTCATCACCATACCACTCAAAGGAAAAGGAGTGGCGTTCGGTTCTCTGCTTGTCGTGGGAAGGCCAATAGACCTTATGGGTGCGGGATCGGGGAGGAATCTTGAAAATCATCTTCTTTCAGTTGCTTACTGTGTGGACTTTTCCAACCACATTCTGGGCAACCTACAAACTTGCTGTCTGAGAAAGTACTTCTTGGAGCGGAGGTAGTATCTCCTTCTCCGAATGCAACGATGAAGGTGGCCGCAGCGACCTAAACTAGAATCCAGAATAAAACTATGTAAAGAGAAGTCGATGATGGAGGAACCGGATCCGCCTGGCTTCGGCGTACGGAAATACTATCCGCGTTAGACGTGACGTTACAGGTGATCACGCGAACCTGGGTACACCGGCGTAGTACCAACACGGACAGCTAGGCACTCAGCTGACGACGGGGGCTAGTGCTCTATGCCCGGTGACCTGCACCAAGTTGAATTGATGCATGGCCATGACAGAAGGACCCGAGGAGTCAAAATTCATACACTTCTCACGGTCAGAATTCCACAAAACTTCAGGGATGGATAGTCTATAATATGAACTACCTTTCCCTAGATTTTCTTAATTTTCCCACCATTTTCTGGGGAGATATTAACTTATCTTTCCCACCCATTCTCATATAGTGATTAAACTTGTAGTTACACAGAAATTCTTTATATTTCATTTCTACCCTACACACTTGCCAAGTAGCTACCATTCCCACAATCACATGACCATGTACTACCCCTAAATGAGTCATACCTAGTCAGTATGAGTCAATATGAGTTACAGTGAACATTAGCATTTATGACTACCAAAAAGTGTACTAGATTCAGCTCAGCTTAGCATGAGTCATGAGCTAAAAATAGACTACCCCTAATTTGTAATGCATGAGTCAGCATGAGTCAGTGCCAAGCCTACGAAGTCAGAGCTCATCCAATCAAAATGAGCCGTCTGTAATCCTTTTGGCAATCAACAGCTAATTACTCAGCATTCTCTTGGCATTTGTAAGTAATTTGTAAGCTAGCACAGCCTAGCACAGCCACTGTAAATATCTATATAAGAAGAGCCTTTCAGGCCACAAAAAGCAAATTCTGATCTTATAGAGATTCTTATCCACAGAGATTTTCTCACCCTATTCATGTTATGACCTATCGCTGAAATGTCTGATCACTTCACAAGGCTTGGACAATGCTTGCAGGATACACAATTCCTGGCTCAAAGAGATGAGGGTATGGGGGTCCTTTCCATCCAACATAATCTACAATGGCCAAAGAACCAAGGCAATGACTATCATGGTGAACAAAGTGGATTAGACTGGGGATACCAGTCGCAAAGTACTACTTTATATATGTTACAGGCTTGCGCACAGACCATGCTATGCATAGGATGGATTACCATAAATAGACTAAGTGATCTCACTATTGTGAGAGCGAAATAATGGAAATGAAAGGGGCTGTGTAAGAAGAGCAGAAATTAAAAAGGCGCAGTCACCTCATGATATGACGTCATTGGCTCTAGACCTGGTCATGTAAGGGTTACCACGGTCACGTGCACAGATCACGTGACTGAGAAAAGAAAATGATACAAGTCCGAAAAGTTTGAAAATGTTCATATTATAACACTACTCCCTTTTTATGACTCGAATTCCAGGTGAGTCGTGGTTGGTTTGGCGACTGTGAAATTCTTGAAAGGAGAGAAAAGAGAGGTGAAGGAGGATGCCGTGAGTCTACAGAGTTTGCAAGGAGCAGAAGGGTTAGACTTGTGGAAATCGGCAACTGCCAAAGGGGCAGTGTTGATAATGTTGGCGGATTCCCATGTATGATCGGTTTCATCATAACCTTTCCAATGCACCAAATACTCCAACTTTCTATTTTTTAGATGTGATGAGGCAATATAGTCTACCTTGAATTGTTCTTCCCCTTCCTGATCAACTTCAATTGCATCGGGTTGGACCTTGGGCTGTTCTGGTAAAGTTTTCCGATAAGGCTTTATGTGAGAGATGTTGACCGTGGGATGAATGTGAACAGCATTGGGAAGTTTAAGCATAACAGCATTAGGAAGGACTGCGGTGATAGCATAGGGTCCAATCCATTTTTGGGTTAATTTCTTTGCCGTATAAGGAAGTTTGAGTTTATTGGTAGATGAAACGAAATAAGGCCTTGGTCACGTCGACCTTCTAAAAGATGCTCATATGAAACCCCTGTCCTCCTTCAACAGTTTTTCCTCGCTAGTCATGTGGACTTACACCAGGATTCAATGCATCTGCTTGGATGTAGTGATCTTATCTTATCTCCTCCTCCTTAGATCCATTAATCTCGCCCCCACCACTCATCCACTTAGTTCCTTACCTTATTTCACATGACATCATCCCCCGAACATTCCAGAACATTCTATGACGTCACACTTACAAAATCATTCTAGAACCTTCTGCACCAGCCCTAAACATGGTCTGTGCACACATAGTTACAGTATATAAGTAGTTGATCCCTCGCTTGTATTCTTTAGTTTCAGAATTCCATTTCTTTGGCCTGAATATCACACTTAGTGACTCTGGTCAATTTGTGGTCTTTTCAGTAGATAGCCAGACCTGCTGACCAATAGAATACTCCAGGGCTTCAGAACGACTTTTCTCTGCAGAAGCAATCATGTGATCTCAAGTATCTTCAAGTGCTGCTTCTATCTCCTTGTGCAAACGGCCCATTTCTTCTGCGAATCCAGCCAATTTCCCTTCAAAACCAATGTGAGGGGCGTAATTATGTGTGACATTGAAAGGGATAGAACTGGTGGCAGTGGTGATGGTATTATTATGAGAGAATTGGGCCATTTTGAGCCAATCTGTCCATTCATGTTGCTTCTTTCCTATGTAAGCGTGGAGGTATTGCTCTAGATCTTGATTAACGTGCTCAGTTTGGCCATCAGTTTGCAGATGATAAGCCGTGGAAATCTTTTGAGAGATACTAAGGAGTTTGCATAGATCCTTGGTAAAAGCGGACACGAATTGGGGACCACAATCGGAAACTAGAGTGAAGGGGAGCCCATGTATGCACCAAACATGATCTCTAAATAATTTTGCTATGTCTGAAGAAGAACAAGTATTGTTACAACTTCTTCTTTTCTTCGTACTTCTCTTTCGTCTCCTCTCAATCCATGTACTACCATCGATGCTAGGACCTCTTATCCAAAGGATCCTAGCACGCCCCACAGACTATATTCCTCTTCTCCGTCATTGGCTTCTCCAGCTACCTCCGTACCCATGGCGCATCCTCTTACCATATTTGTCTCGTTGATTCCCCCACGATGTGACGGCCGCGTGTCTTGATCTTCATCATTACGCGTCCTTCCTTTTCGGACTTCTTCCCATTTCGTGGTGCGTCTTCTTTTGATCTGTAATGCGTCACTCTTTCCTTCCTTGTCTCCCTCGCATTTCTTACTTAGGTCCGTGCGCGAGGAGACTACGTATATAAACGACTCGAGTACCACTTAGATCCTTAGTTTAGACCTCCTTCGATTTACTCTTGTATCTCGTCGCCACTAAGCAATCTATTTGCTTCTCTCGTCTTACTCGCCCGCGATTAGGAACCCCTAGATCGCTTCCTTGATCGGCTTGTCCTTCGACTCGCCGATATACTTGCCCACCGTTGGAGGAATCCCCACAACGGAAGTACTGCGTGTCGGCCTTCAACCCGACTACCCTCGATCGGTTCGCCCTTAGCCTACTGATATCTTCGAGGAATCCCCTCGACTCTTGCTAACGGAGGAAATCCCACGTTAGAATCACCGCGTCGTCGAGCTTCAACTCGACTCCTTGATCTCGAAGGCCTTAGCGATTACTCCTACCTCGGGTAGTCGTAACAAGTATCGTAAGTGGGAATGAATACAACTTCTTTGAAGAAGTGATCCACTACCATGCAAATAGCCGTAAATGAATGTAATTTGGGTAAACCCGTGATGAAATTGACTGAAAGATCTTCCCATGGTTTTTTGGCCACAGGCAAAAGAAGGAGTTTTCCTGCCAGTGCTTTTGACTTTCCCTTCGTGAGGGTGCACACTTGGCAGCTATCTACATAGGTTTTAATGTCTTTGGTGACACCAGGCCACGAAAAGTAATGAGTGAGAGTATGAATAGTTTTAGAATGTCCGCCATGACCAGCGATAGGAGAATTGTGGCATAAGGTAAGAAGGCGAGTATGTAAAGATGGAGGTATGAAAACTTTGTTTTTGTCATTTTTGAAAATGTTCATAGTAGCATCGAAAAGGAAGTCGTTCACAGCATCCACTCCAAGAGAAGCAGACTCTGATTTCAACTCCGAAAGGAAGTCCGAAGAAAGAGAAACCGAATTAGTGAAAACGGCAGGAGGCAGGACCGTGATATTGGCGTTATGATCCTGCACTGCCTCACCATGGTCCGGACGATGTGAGAGCGCATCAGCCTGGCCATTCAAAGAACCCAGTTTGTAAACGAAAACATAATTAAATTCCTGAAGAACGGCATGCCAACGAGCCTGCTGACCGCTGAGTGTCTGCGGTTTCTTCCAATACTCCAGGTTCTTGTGATCAGTCCAGATCTCGAATCTTTCATAACCAATAAGATAGTGGCACCACTCTTCCAGCGCCCGAATAACTGCAAGTAATTCTTTATCATAAATAGGGTAATTGCGCTCTGTGCTATCAAAAGAGTGGGAAATGAAGGTGATAGGACACCAGTTACCATCATTACATAATGTGGAGAGCACAGCTCTGGTAGCGATATCTGAGGCGTCAGTTTCGACCCTAACTTCTTGATCGTGATTGGGATAAGCGAGAAGCAGAGCCATGGTAAATTTCTTTTTGAGGGCATCGAACGCCGCTTGTTGACTGGGACTCCATATGAACAGAACATCTTTTTTGGTAAGATCGTTCAAGGGGCATGCGATCTCGGTGAAGCCCGAAATGAAACATCTATAATAATTACAAAGTCCTAGGAATCCTTGGAGCTGTTTTAACCAAATAGGAACTGGCCAATCCATAACTCCAGCGACTTTCTTTTCTTGCATTTCCACCCCCTTTTTAGATACAACCATGCCCAAAAAGTCCACTTTGTTCTTCGAGAAGTGACACTTGGAAGGTTTTACGTAAAGGTCATTATTGCGTAAACGACGTAGGATCTCTTTTACTACCTCCTTGTGCTCTTCCCGAGTTTTCTTTGACATAAATATCATACAATCATCGATATAAATAATGACTACAGCGTACATGTCATTAAATATGTCATTCATCATTTGTTGAAAGGTGGGAGGAGAATTAGTTATGCTGAAATACATTATTGTGGGTTCATATGCTCCAATAGGGGTAATGAAGGCACCTTTCCATTCATTGCCTTCCTTGATCTGCACATTGTTGTAGCCCCAATGTAAGTCAAGGGCTGTAAATATGTCAGCATTTTTCAGCCGATCAATAAGCTGTGAGATCAAAGAAAGCGGATAGGAATTCTTGATGGTATCCTCATTGAGATAACGATAATTGATGACCATCCTTTTTCCACCATCCTTTTTTAGGATAAAGAATACAGGAGACATTTGAGGTGATTTGGAAGGAGCAATGTAACCTTTTTTGAGCTCCTTATTGATGAATGCGTGGACTTCATCCATTTCAATGTCTGACAGGGGAATTACTTGACCCTTCTTCGGAATGAAGTCCGGCTTGAGATCTACAGCATGATCCCAAGGCTTTTGTAACAGCATTCTTGTTAATTCCTGTTCCGAGAAGACTTCAAGGAACTCGTGGTATACCTCGGGGACTTGATCTTTGAGTCCTTCCTCTATAGTACATAAAAACAAAGGACTAGGTTTGAAATAATTAGAAGCAGGAGGTCCAGAACCCATAATTTTGCAATACTGTGTGCAGCACGGAAATGAAATAATCTTCTGCACCCAGTTGATCTCAGGATTATGGCGAAAAAGCCAGTCATACCTGATGATCATGTGATGTGTACCAAGTTTAGATATATAAGCATCTATAGTTTCGAAGTGTCTAGCGATTTCCATGATCAGGGTTACTGCATGCTGGATTTGGCCAATAGTGCCTTTTGATCCATCAGCGTTATGTATCTTAATTGGATTATCAAGGGTAAAGAAAGGAATGCCATGACGAATAACGTAGTCCTGATCAATAAATGTATGGGTAGCATCAGAGTCCAAGAGAGCTTTGAACCGGTGACATTCCTATTGACCATCCCACTGACAATGTATGATAGTCTCAAGCAAGAACTCTCTGCCAAATGATAATGTCGTTGCACGATGCTGGAAAGTCATGACACACGAGAGGGGTTTATAAATAGAACTAATTTTTTGTTGTTTTTGGAGAGAATTAAGCACACTATTATTTAATTCCGGTGCCGCGCTCAATTGAGACGCTCTCACGGAATGAACAGACAAACTATGTAATACAGAAGATAAATTGGAAATGGGAAAATTGGACTCAGTACAAGATGTAAAAGAAGATGAAAAGGAAGAATTAGGTCCATGCATGGAGGAACCCTCTATTCCTATGTGCTGTGTCCTTTTAAAGCCTCGGCCATGCGTTGCTTGGCTTTGACTTCAAACTTGTCCCTGTAATACGCCTTAGCTTCATCCGAGACGAAATGCTGTGTGGCTGTTGCTACTACCGGTGCTGTAACCGGGGGAATAGGGAGGGGACAGGAGGCAGATTGTTGTGCCACATGCGCTTGGGAATACTCAGGGACTGGGACGTAAGCTCCCTGGTCATAATCCCACATGACCTGTTGACACTGCTATGGAGGACGGGGCGGACGACAATAGGGATTCTTCGGACAATCAGGCTTAATATGCCCAGGGAGATTACACAAGAAACAAGTTCGAGTGTCAGGCCTTGTTGGTGCAGCTTGCTGCACACTTATCTCCATGGAGGCACCGTGGCCCGGCTATGTTCCTACCACCATAAATTGTGGACGTTGAGGGGGGGGAGGCTGAGATGGAGACAGATATTGATATCGGCCCTGAGACTGTGGGACGAATTGGGAATTGGAGGGGGGACCACACTCTATTGCCATTTGTTCATAAGCCCTTTCAACGGCTCTATAATTTTCTTTGAGCATGTTGACTTTGAACTCTAATCCCGGGTGATTCATTCGAACCCGTTCATAGATGCGGTAATCAACCGCCTTTTTGAGGAGCGTAATTGCGTGATAGTCCTCTATATTTGCCTTGTTCTGAAGCACCTCAAAGCGCTGAAGAAAGAGATCTATCAGGTGGCCATTTTGATGGAGACCTTCCAACTTTCAAAGTGACTCATGGGCAAGTATGTCAATACGGAAGTAATCTTTTATCTCCTTTTGGAGCTTGGACCAACTTGGCCAAGCCGAATCTCCTTTTGTGCTGATAATGACATCTTGGCCATTCTTGACCTCTGTTTCCTCATCATCTAGATACTTCTCCAACATAAGTTGGGCAAAACCATTCGCCTTCTTTTCGAACTGTGAAAGGACAGCGATACATCTCAGCTTGTCTGACTTCCACGTTTGGGCATCTACCCAAAGACGTAACTTGACCCACCAAAGACAGAAGGTGGATTGATCACCATCCCACTTGTCCGGATTGGCAATCTTTTTAGTCACATTGTTCTTTTCTTGGTTTACGTTTAGGGTGGACAGCCTTGCGACAAGATCGTCTAAGTCCACCGACGCTGACATATTTGATTACTGGTTTGAGATAGTGGGTGGGGCAAAGGTAGGAGTGGAAGTGTTCAACACCGAAACGTTCGAAGGAAAATGAGTGATGCTCGGTGCGTTGCTTGTCATAGGAAGGCCAATAGACCTTGTGGGTACGGGATCGGGAAGGAATCTTGAAAAAATCTTCTTTCAACTGCTTACTGTGTGGACTATTCCAACCACACTCTGGGCAGTCTACAAACTTGCTGTCTGAAAAAGTACTTCTTTGATTGGAGGTAATATCGTCTTCTCTGAATACAACGATGAAGGTGGCTGCAGTAACCTATACTAGAATCCAAAATGAAAAGTACATAAAGAAAAGAGGCGTGGGGGAGACTGGATCCGCCTGGCTATGGTGTACAGAAATACTATCCGTGTTAGACGTGACATTACAGGTGATCACGCGAACCTGGGTATACCAGCGTAGTACCAACATGGACAGCTAGGCACTCAGCTGACGACGGGGGCTAGTGCTCTATGCCTGGTAGCAACGTTATCCTTATTTGTATGGCAAACGACTGTATATAAACAACGTGGGGCGAGTGTTGGTCTCACTACCATCAAGTGGTAGTGCCTCTTGTTCCCTTAGCTCTGGGACCCAAGCATTGTGTATGCAGTCTAATCCAAGTGTTATGACCTATCGCTGAAACGTCTGATCACTTCACAAGGCTCGGACAATGCTTGCAGGATACACAATTCCTGGCTCAAAGAGATGAGGGTATGGGGGTCCTTTCCGTCCAACACAGTCTACAATGGCCAAAGGACCAAGGCAATGACTATCGTGGTGAACAAAGTGGATTAGACTGGGGATACCAGTCGCAAAGTACTACTTTATATATGTTACAGGCTTGCACACAGACCATGCTATGTGTGGGATGGATTACCATAAATAGACTAAGTGATCTCATGATCGTGAGAGCAAGATAATGGAAATGAAAGGGGCTGTGTAAGAAGAGTGGAAATTAAAAAGGCGCAGTCACCTCATGGTATGATGTCATTGGCTCTAGACCTGGTCATGTGAGGGTTACCACGGTCACGTGCACAGATCACGTGACTGAGAAAAGAAAATGATACAAGTCCAAAAAGTTTGAAAATGTTCATATTATAACAATTCAGGAGTTCCCTCCATAGGTAACTCACAGAGGGCCTAGTGCAGGACAATTCCTTAGCTTTAGTACTACTAGATAGTGTTATGACTCTATCGTGAACGACAAATCAATCCACAAGGCTCAGACAAAGCTTTGCAGGATACACGATTCCTGGCTCAAGGATGAGGGTATGGGGGTCTTCTCCACTCAACACAGTCTACAATGACCAGACGGCCAAGGCAATGACTAGCATGGTGAACAAAATGGATTAGATTGGGGATACCAGTCACAGAGTGCTACTTTATATATTGTACAGGCGCGCGCACAGACCATGCTATGCGTGGGAGAGATTACCATAAATAGACTAAGTGATTCCATGGTCGTGAAAGAAAGATAACAGAAATGAATGGTGCTGTGTGAGAAGAGCGGAAATTAAAAGGGTGTAGCCACCTCATGGTATGACGTCATTAGTTCTAGACCTGGTCATGTGAGGGTTAC
>JBBPQZ010000587.1:0-13687 GCA_038092795.1 Boletus rubissimus | reverse complement strand
TGCCTTGGTCTTCTGGCCATTGTAGCTTGTGTTGTTCGGAGAAGACCCCCATACCCTCCTCATCGAGCCAGGACACGTGTAGCCTGCGAGCAGATACCTGAGCCTTGTGGAAGTGATCAGACTCTTCAGAGGTAGTTCATAACACACATTGCATGAGCATCACACCTACTTGTGAAACCATGCACATCTTAGATCCTGTGGCTAATTGTCACCTCCTTACCTCCATACCCTAGCAGCCTACATCAGCATCTGCCAATGCCACCTCCTTTGCAGTCAATCTTGATCAATCAAATGCAACTGTAGCTCATATCTTAGGTCGTAGTCCCTCTCCGTACTCTCTAAGTATGGAAATAGACAGTTCTTTGAACTTTAAATAGCTTGATCAATATATCACTCATCTAGACCTCCTCAAACCCAATCCTTACCCTTTTGAAGAGCAGTTTGAGGATCTTTTTACTATGGCCACAAAAACCTAAATGGAAATAGATGATGAGGATACTGTTTCACTTGGGAAGGACTACTATGACCAGTATCTGGGGAATGTTGGCAATTTTGATTTCTTTAAGAAAGAATGGTTAGTAAATTCTCACTTTTACTACTCAGACACTAATGTGTGATTTTCTTCACCACAGAAATACATGTTGTATATGTGTTCATCTGTAGTAGATAGTAAACAGATGATACTATCTGCTTTTCCCTCCACTATGTATGACGATTGCAACAAGCCATCTGGAAAAGGTAAACAGCATGAACATGACCACCCAGGTCTGCCACCAGACTTATGGCTATTAGACTCAGGAGCTTCAGCTCATTTTACTTACAACATTAATGACTTCATCAAATACATATTAGAAATACCAAAAACCTAGATTCTCGCAAACTGCAAATGAAAAGGCATCCATAAAAGGTGAAGGTACTGTAATTGTTTCATTTAATGGCAACCCTGTGCATTTATTGCCAGTGGTATACATGCCACAATGCAATCTGAAATTAATCTCAATAAGCACATTGCTCAAAGATTGTTGCATTACCATTGTGGCCTTCACAGGTCACATTGATTTCATAGACAAATGTGCCAAGAAGACTATATTGTCCTTTCATTCACATGGCTCAGATACCATGTTTTGGATTTGCATTCCATCTACAGTGACTCCAAAAACCATTCCAATGTTTTGTAGTTTTCGAGTGTGTGTGAAATAGCAGTTGTAGGCGTGGGAACCCTGCTTAGTGTTGGTGGGAATATGTGACGTACAAACCCCTGGCTACCTGCTGACCTAATACTCATGTGATTCGGCTCAGGGGCCACTGAGATACATTCATTTTAAAACAGGGACACCATTGAAACAGTTTTAGAGCTTTTGAAATAAATAGGGTATTTGATATATATCAGTACTTAGTGTATCTTCCTTTGGCTTTGAGCACTGCCTGAATCCTTCTAGGCATGCTCTCAATCAACTTCTGACACTCCTCAATTGATATCTTCTCCCAATTCTCCTGAATCCTATCCCACAACTCATGAATCCCACTAGAGGGTTTTTCATGAGCTGCAAGCCTCCTTTTCAGATAACCCCATAGATGCTCAATAGGGTTTAGATCAGGAGACTGTGCAGGCCACACCATAGTTCTAAAATCCTGCTCCTCTAGCCATCCCTTCATCTTTCTACATGTGTGTTTGGGGTCATTGTCCTACTGAAAGATAATGTCAGAAGGATTAAGACCATAATACTGCAGAGTATTCAGCAGCTCATCCTTCAAAATCTGAAGGTAAATGTTATGAACTACCACCGAAGCGTCTGATCACTTCCACAAGGCTCAGACAATATTTGCAGGGTACATGACTCCTGGCTCAATGAAGAGGGTATGGGGGTCCTTTCCGAACAACACAGTCTACAATGGCCAGAAGACCAAGACAATAACTATAGTGGTGAACAAAGTGGATTAGACTGGGGTTTCCAGTTGCAAAGTGCTACTTTATATATGTTACAGGCGCGCACACAGACCATGCTATGCATGGGATGAAGTACCATAAATAGACTAAGTGATCTCACGAGTGTGAGAGAGAGATAATGGAAATGAAAGGGGCTGTGTGAGAAGAGTGGAAATTAAAAAGGTGCAGTCACCTCATGGTATGACGTCATTGATTCTAGACCTGGTCATGTGAGGGTTACCACGGTCACGTGCACAGATCATGTGACTGGAAAAGAAAGAAGACAAGAATAAAAAGTTTGAAAATATCCATATTATAACACTACCCCCTTTTTATGACTCGAATTCCAGGCAAGTCGTGGTTGGTTCCATGACTGTAAAATTCTCGAAAGGAGAAAAGAGAGAAGCGAAGGAGGATGCCATGAGGCCACGGAGTTTACGGGGAGTGGAGGGATTAGATTTGTGGAAATCGGCAACTGCCAGAGGGGCAGTGTTGATGATGTCTGACGATTCCCATGTTCGATCTGTTTCATCATATCCTCTCCAGTATACCAGATATTCTAACTTCCTATTTTTGAGACGAGACGAAGCGATGTAGTCCACTTCGAATTGCTCTTCTCCTTCCTGGTCTACCTCAATCGCATCAGGTCGGACTTTGGGCTGTCCAGATAAGGTTTCCCAATAAGGTTTTACACGAGAGATATTGACTGTGGAATGAATGCGAACAGTATTAGGGAGTTTGAGCATAATGGCGTTAGAAAGGACCGTGGTGATAGCATAGGGTCTGATCCATTTTTGGGTTAATTTCTTTGCCGTATAAGGAAGTTTAAGTTTATCGGTAGATAACCAGACTTGCTGGCCAATAGAATACTCCAGGGCTTCGGAACGACTTTTCTCCGCAGAAGCAATCATATGATCTCAAGTATTTTCAAGTGCTTCTTCAATCTCCTTGTGAGAACGACCCATTTCTCCTGCAAACCCAGCTAATCTCCCTTCAAAACCCATGTGAGGGGCGTAATTACAAGTGATGTTGAAAGAAATAGAGCCAGTAGCAGTAGTGACGGTGTTGTTATGTGAGAATTGGGCCATTTTGAGCCAGTCGACCCATTCGTGTTGCTTCTTTCCTACATAAGCGCAGAGATATTGTTCTAGATCTCAGTTAACATGCTCAGTTTGGCCATCGGTTTGGGAATGATAGGCTGTGGAAATCTTTTGAGAGATACCAAGGAGTTTGCAGAGTTCCTTGGTAAAAGCGGACACGAATTGAGGGCCATGATCGGAAACGAGTGTAGAAGGGAGTCCGTGAATACACCATATGTGATCTCTAAATAATTTTGCAAGGTCCAAAGAAGAACATGTATCGTAAGTGGGAATAAACACAACTTCTTTGGAGAAGCGGTCTACTACCATGCAAATAGCCATAAATGAATGTGATTCGGGTAATCCTGTAATGAAATCAACTAATAGATCTTCCCATGGTTTCTTGGCCACAGGTAATGGAAGGAGTTTTCCTGCCAGTGCTTTTGACTTTCCCTTCGTGAGAGTGCATACTTGGCAGCTATCTACATATGTTCGAACGTCTTTTGTGACTCCAGGCCATGAAAAATAACAAGTAAGAGTATGGATAGTTTTAGAATGTCCGCCATGACCGGCGATGGGGGAGTCATGACAAAGAGTAAGGAGACGGGTTCATAAAGAGGGAGGTATGAAAACTTTGTTTTTGTTATTTTTGAAAATGTTTGTAGAGGCATCAAAAAGGAAGTCATTCACGGCATCCACTCCCAAAGAAGCAGACTCTGATTCCAACTCCGAGAGGAAGTCTGAAGATAGAGAAACCGAATTGATAAAAACAGTGGGAGGTAGGACCGTGATATTGGCGTTATGATCCTGTATAGCCTCACCATGGTCCGGTCGACAAGAAAGTGCATCGGCCTGGCCATTAGAAGAACCAGGCTTATGAACAAATAAATAATTGAATTCCTGAAGCACGGCATGCCAGCGAGCCTGCCGACTGCTAAGAGTCTGCAGCTTCTTCCAATACTCCAGATTTTTGTGGTCAATCCAGATTTCAAATCGTTTGCGACCAATAAGATAGTGGCGCCACTCTTTCAGTGCCCGAATGACTGCAAGCAATTCTTTATTGTAAATAGGATAGTTGCGCTCTGCGCTATCGAAGGAGTGGAAAATAAAGGCGATAGGACGCCAGTTACCATCATTACAGAGAGTAGAGAGCACAGCTCCCGTTGCGATATCCAAGGCATCTGTTTCAACCCAAACTTCTTGATTCCGATTTGGATAGGCGAGAAGCGGGGCGGTAGTGAATTTCTTTTTGAGGGCATCGAACACCGCTTGTTGACCAGTACCCCATGTGAACAGAATGTCTTTCTTGGTAAGATCATTCAAGGGGCGTGGGATCTCGGCAAAGCCCGAAATGAAACGCCTATAATAATTACATAACCCGAGGAATCCTTGGAGCTGTTTCAACCTAGTAGGAACTGGCCAATCCATAACTCCAGCGACTTTCTTTTCTTGCATTTCCACCCCCTTTTTAGATACGACCATACCGAGAAAGTCCACTTTATCCTTCAAGAAGTGACACTTGGAGGGTTCAACATAAAGGTTATTATCGCATAAACAACGGAGAACCTCTTTTACGACCTCCTCGTGTTCTTCCCGAGTTTTCTTCGACGTAAATATCATACAATCGTCGATATAAATGATTACTACCGCATACATGTCATTAAAAATATTGTTCATCATTTGTTGGAACGTGGGGGGAGAATTAGTCATGCCGAAATACATTACCATTGATTCGTAAGCTCCGATCGGAGTAACAAAGGCACCTTTCCATTCATCGCCTTCCTTGATCTGCACATTGTTGTAACCCCAATGTAAATCAAGGGCCGTAAACATGTCAGCATTTTTCAGCCGATCAATGAGCTGCGGAATCAAGGGAAGCAGATAGGAGTTTTTGATAGTACCCTCATTGAGGTAGTGGTAGTCAATGACCATTTGTTTCCCACCGTCCTTTTTTGGAATAAAGAATACGGGAGAAGTTTGCAGCGACTTGGAAGGAGTAATGTAGCCTTTCTTGAGCTCCTTGTTTATGAATGCATGAACTTCATCCATTTCGATGTCCAAAAGGGGAATTACTCGACTCTTCTTTGGAACAAAGTCCGGCTTGAGATCTACAGCGTGATCCCAAGGCTTTCGTATCGGCATTCTAGTCGATTCCTGTTCCGAGAAGACCTCGAGGAACTCGTGATAGGTTTCCAGAACCTGTTCTTTTAGTCCTTCTTCAATAGTACATAAAAAGGCATTGTCCAGATCGAAATAATTAGAAGCAGGAGGGCCAGTGCCCATAATTTTGCAGTACTGAGTGCAGCGCAGAAATGAAATAGACTTCTGCACCCAGTCAACCTCGGGATCATGGCAGAAGAGCCAGTCATACCCGATGATCATGCAATGTGTACCAAGTTTAGATATATAAGCATCAATTGTTTCATAATGCCCAGCAATTTCCACAATCAGGGTTACTGCATGTTGAATCTGGCCGATAGCACCTTCTGATCCATCAGCGTTATGTATCTTTATTGGGTTATCGAGGGTAAAGAAAGGAATGCCGTGGTGAATAATATAATCACGATCAATAAATGTGTGGATAGCACCAGAGTCCAGGAGAGCTCCGAACCGATGACTTTCCCACTGACCATCCCGCTGGCAACGTATGACAGTCTCAAGCGAGAACTCTCCACTGAATGACAATGTCGTTGCATGATGCTGGGAAGTCATGACACACGAGAGGGGTTTATAAATAGAACTAATTTTTTGTTGTTTTTGGAGAGAATTAAGCACACTATTATTTAATTCTGGTGCCACGCTCAATTGAGACGCTCTCACGGAATGCAAAGACATACTACGTAATACAGAAGACAAATCGGAAATAGGGAAATCAGAATCAGAACAAGAAGAAAAAGAAGAAGACGGAAATGAAATAGGTCCGTGCATGGAGGAACCCTCTACTCCTATGTGCTGTGTCCTTTTAAAGCCTTGGCTGTGCGTTGTTTGGCCTCGACTTCAAACTTGTCTTGGTAATAGGCTTCCGCTTCTTCCGAGATGAATTGTTGTGCGGCCGTTGCTACTACTGGTGCTGTAACCGGGGGAATGGGGAGGGGACAAGAGAGAGATTGTTGCGCCACATGCGCCTGAGAATATTCGGGGACCGGGACGTAAGTTCCCTGGTCATAATCCCAGACAACCTGCTGACGCTGTTGCGGAGGACGGGGTGGACGACGGTAAGGATTTTTGGGGCAGTCGGGTTTGATATGCCCAGGGAGATTACACAAGAAACATGTCCTTGTGTCAGGCCTTGTTGGTGCAGCTTGCTGCACGCTTATCTCCATGGGAGCGCTGCGACCCGGTTGTGTTCCTACCGCCATAAATTGCGGACGTTGAGGGGGGGGAGGCTGAGAAGGAGATGGATATGGATAACGACCCTGAGGCCATGGGACGAAACAGGAGTTTGAGGGGGGACCACGCTCTATCGCCATTTGCTCGTAAGCTCGACCAACAGCTCTGTAATTCTCTTTGAGCTCATCGATTCCGAACTCGAGTCCAGGGTGGTTCATCCGGACTCTCTCGTAGATGCGGTAGTCAACCGCCTTCTTGAGGAGTGTATTAGCATGATAGTCCTCGATGTTTGCCTCATTTTGAAGAACTTCGAAACGTTGCAGGAAAAGGTCGATCGGGTGACCATTTTGGCGAAGACCTTCTAACTTCCGAAGCAATTCATGGGCGAGTACGTCAATTCGAAAATAACTTTTGATCTCCTTTTGGAGTTTGGACCAACTTGGCCAAGCCGAGTCTCCTTTGGTTCCAACAACGACATCTTGTGCGTTCTTGACCTCGGTCTCCTCGTCATTGAGATACTTTTCCAGCGTGAGCTGGGCGAAACCATCCGCCTTCTTTTCGAACCGTGAAAGGACAGCAATGCATCTTAGCTTGTCCAATTTCCACGTTTGGGCATCTACCCAAAGATGTAACTTGACCCACCAGAGACAGAAGGTGGATCTGTTGCCATCCCATTTATCGGGGTCGGCGATCTTCTTGGTTACATTGTTCTTTTCTTGGTTTACGTTTAGGGCGGACAGCCTTGCAATGAGATCGTCTAAGTCCACCGAGTTCAACATATTTGATTACGGGTTTCAGGTAGTGGGTGGGGCGGAGATATGAGCAGAAGTGTTCGTCACCATACCACTTGAAGGAGAAGGAGTGGCGTTCGGTTCTTTGCTTATCGTGGGAAGGCCAATAGACCTTGTGGGTGCGGGATTGGGGAGGAATCTTGAAAGCGTCTTCTTTCAACTGCTTACTGTGCGGACTTTTCCAATCACACTCTGGGCAGTCTACAAACTTGCTGCCTGAGAAAATACTTTTTCGATCGGAGGTAATACCTTCTTCTCTGAGTACAACGATGTAGGTGGCCGCAGCGACCTAAAACAGAATCCAGAATAAAACTACATAAAAAGAAGTCGAGGATGGGGGAACCGGATCCGCCTGGCTACGGCGTACGGAAATACTATCCGCGTTAGACGTGACATCACAGGTGATCACGCGAACCTGGGTACACCGGTGTAGTACCAACATGGACTGTTAGGCACTCAACAGACAACGGGGGCTAGTGCTCTATGCCCGACAGCAACGTTATCCGTATTTATAACGGCGGACGACCGTATATAAACAGCATGGGGCAAGTGCTGGTCTCACTATCGTCAAGTGGTAGTACCTCTAGTTCCCTTAGCTCTGGGACCCGAGCATTGTGTATGCAGTCTAATCCAAGTGTTATGAACTACCGCCGAAGCGTCTGATCACTTCCACAAGGCTTGGACGATGCTCGCAGGCTACATGTGTCCTGGCTCAATGAAGAGGGTATGGGGGTCTTCTCCGAACAATGCAGTCTACAATGACCAAGAAGATCAAGGCAATGACTATCGCAGTAAACAAAGTGGATTAGACTGGGGTTTCCAGTCGCAAAGTACTACCTTATATACTATATAGGTGTGCGCACAGACCATGTTATGCATGGGATGAACTACCATAAATAGACTAAGTGGTCTCACGACCATGGGAATGCGATAATGGAGATTAACAGGGCTGTGTGAGAAGAGCGGAAATTAAAAAGGCGCAGTCACCTCATGGTATGACGTCATTGGTTCTAGACCTGGTCATGTGAGGGTTACCACGGTCACGTGCACAGATCATGTGACTGGAAAAGGAAAAAGTAGAAGTCCAAAAAGTTTGAAAATATTCATATTATAACAGAGGGGACTAGTAAAACCCTGGTTGCCAAACCAATGGTCCGCCCATCCGTCACTCGCCCAATGTTACCGCCCGCTCAGCCACTACCCACCTTCATGGACGAACAAGCGGACCAAGCACACCTCGACTTCGAATACCTGAGTTGGAGGTACAATTACGCCAGGGAGTTCCCCAACAAGCCGATGCCGCCCCTCCACCTATGCCGATCCCCGACGGGCCTGCCAAAGGCCAAGCCGCCCCCTGGAGGAGACCCACCTCCCCCGCCTTCATCACCATCCAGCGAGGGGCAACCGTGTGGTGTGCCCTTCCGCCCCAATGAACCAATTTGCCACCCCGAAAGGGACCAAAAGCTTGGCAAGTTCATATACACCAAACCCGACTTCTATACCGGCGATAAGGAGAAATTCCAGTCCTGGTGGAGGCAGGTCACGGTCTTCATGAGAGGCTTCGAGAACGAGCCCTCGGCTCACCAAAAAATCCTGATCACAACTTCGTACATGAAAGGAGATAACCCCGCTGGACAATGGGCAGATCTCCAGATCCAAAGAAAGATTGATGAGCATCAGGAGTTCACCACCTTTGAGGCGAATCTGAAGCGGGCATTCCAACCAGCCGGCCTCAAGCGCAAGGCCCAAACCAAGCTCTTTGTGCTAAGGCAAGGGAACGACTCGGTGGAAGATTTCTTCACCAAACTCTATCAGTACGCAGACGAGGCGGAATATGATACCATAGCGAATGGGCGTTCGCTAGTGGATCAGGTCCGCCAATGTGCCCATCAGACGTTGGTGAATCATGCCGAGGACAATAATCACGCCCTCATCGACTCCGAGGATCTCTTTGAATGGGAAGAAGCGCTCCAGAAGACACAGGAGATCCTTAGAGAACGAGGAGAGTGAAACCAGATGGTCCGTCCGAACCCTACGCCCCAGCGATTTGTCCCTCGCAGACCCTTAGCACAATACGCTCCACCGGCTGGACCTCCTCCCACTGCCACCGCAGCCCCCCACCCAAACGCACCCGGTGTGTTCCCAGGATGTGGAGCTCCCATGGAGCTCGATAAGGCACGTGCTGCAGGAATATGCCGAAGGTGTGGTAAGCCTTGGCCCTGCCAAGAGCACCCCCCACGTCCGCATGGCCCGAGAGCACGAGCAGTGGAATGGAATGGGCAAGTAATATCTCCACAACAATTTTCTCAAATCCATGCCTTGATGAATGCCGCCGAATTGCCTGAGCAGGAACCTCAGGCCACTATCACAGAAGTCGTGGAAGAGAATGCGGACTCTGGATTGGGTTTTCAGTCTGTACAGTAGATACCAGTCGCTCTACTGTACCCAATAAGTCATTGTCGCCTATACCTGTACAACAAAGCAATCGTTATACAATTTTGTCGCGCCATGATGAGACTGATAAGATCAACCGAGTGAATCTCCCCACGACCACGCTAGAAGTCATAAGAGCAAAAAAGGAAATACCACTCCCAGTGTGAGGATCCCCGGATGCGGCTGGGTATGATTTGTACGCCTCAGAAGAAACGGTAGTTCCTGCAAAAGGACAAGCCCTTATATCAACCGGGCTGTCTATGAAAATCCCACCAGGCCACTACGGCCGAATGACTGAGGAGCGAGAAAGATTGAGGAATATCGACCAGGACAAAAGGTCCTCCTAGAAGCAAAAAACATTAAAACCGACAGGCCGACAAAGAAGTTCGATGACAAGAGGTACAGACCCTTCAAGGTGAAGGCAAAAGTGGGGATGGCAGCCTACGAACTAGAGCTACCGAAAACGTGGAAGAGAATCCACCCGGTGTTCAACGAGTCCCTTCTCACACCCTACGTAATGGGGGTATACCCAACCCAGGCCAAGCCAAAGCCACCCCCTCCAGTCATTGTCCAGCAAGAAGAGGAGTACGAGGTGCAAGAAGTCGTAGACTTGAGAAAAAGGTGAGGAAAAACCGAGTACTTGGTACACTGGAAGGACTACCCGCGCGAAGAACGCACGTGGGAACCCAAAACAAACTTAACCCACACCACCAAGAAAATCGACGACTTCCACCGAAAGCACCCCGAGGCCATCCACGCACTCCGAGGTAACATGGCTGCTGTGCACCCTTCCTCCGAGCCGTGCGATTGCCCCCTCTGCACCACACGAAGCCCCCTCTTCCTGGACAATGGCTTCAAATCCTTCACTGCCTCCCTCAACCGCCTCCCCGACTCATTATTCGAGATACCCACGCCACGATCGGAACCCAAGCTTACCAGTATTTTGATTGATCAGGAGTTCGATCTTGAGAAGGGGGTAATGAAACGGAACAAGGTGTTGGTAATGTCATCCTTCTAGGAGATACCCATATGACACCCCTGTCTTCCTTCAACGGTTTCCTCCGCTAGTCATGTGGACTTATGCCAGATTCAATGCATCCGCTTGGATGTAGCGATCTTATCTTATCTTATCCCCTTATCACCAGATCCATTAATCTTGCCCCCACCACTCATCCACTTAGTCCCTTACCTTATTTCACATGATGTCATGCTTACCTAATCATTCTACAATATTCTACGACCTTCCGCACTGACCCTAAACATGGTCCGTGCACACATAGCAATAGTATATAAAGTAGTCAATCCTCTCATGTATTCTCTAGTTTCGGAATTCCATTTCTTTGACTCGATTATCACATTTAGTGACTCTTGTCATCTTGTGGTCTTTTCACTTTATCTAGGTCCCATCAGTCTGACAACTACTCCAATAAATTACTAACTGAGCTCATTGTATGACAATGCATGATCCCATACTTAGTCACATCATTACATCCCCCCCTCCAGTAAGTGTCATAACTTGCTTAGCTCAACACTGACCTGCACCAAGTTGGATTGATGCATGGTCATGACAAAAGGACCCAAGGAGTCAAAATTCATACTCTTTCTATGGTCAGAATTCCACAAAACTTTAGAGATGGATAGTCTATAGTATGAACTACCTTTCTCTAGATTTTCTTAATTTTCCCACCATTTTCTGGGGAGATATTAACTTATTTTTCCCACCTATTTTTCTTGCTTGACCTGTGAAACGATCCTTCTTTGTTCCCCTAACTTAAACCCTAGTAGAACCCTAGGAAGGGGGTAGCCTTCACTACATAACCCCAAGATATGGTTCCCCATCTGTCTTAGCCATGTCCGTTAGCCAACCCCTTAGCTAACAGCTAGCAGAACTCTCACGTCCACACCTCGCATCGGTCACGCGACCTTGTCGACCACCGATCTGCCTCCCGATCTGACTTATCAAATCTCCCGATCCTTATCACGGATCTTTCCGTTCTAGACGTCTGGCTCTCTGCTCTGTTCTCACACAATCGCATCTGAATCTCAAAATCAGATTGCCATCTCGATCATTATCTATTCACAAGACTGATATCTATTCCCCTGGATACTATCTTTCCCCTTAACAATCTATTTATGTTATCAGTTGTATTTGTATTAGGTCTCAGGGCATGGACATAGGGTTACTATTTATAGAGATTACATAAGATGGTCTGTGCGCGATACTTACCAGTATATATAGAGCTGTAGATTACTTGTCGTAGCCTCACGTTTGGAATTCCCTTGTTTGCTCTCTTTGCTTTGAGGCTAAAGGCCACTGCATCGGTAGGGCTTAGGGCTTTGGCTGTTAAGGACTTTAGGTTCTTTCAACTTGATTTCATCTTCTTAGTTGTACAATAAAGATTGAGTTACTAAACCTATTTGAGTGAATTAAGTGAAGCCTAGTCTGAATTCCAGCAAAGCCTGGAACATATACATATCTCTATATCTTTATATCTTAGCATATCTACAGATCACTGCTAATATCTTTATATCTTTGCAGCCCCTTGGTATATTAACACCAACAGATATTAGCAAACCATTTCTTGACAACTTCTTTAAGTTTAGCCAACATATTACTTGCACAAACCAGTGCAAACAACACTGTAGTCTAGCAACCTACTGTTGTCTAGCCCAATTCTAATGTGTGACCACTAGAAAATCACATTACTAACCAGACCATTAGTCAAATCCATCTCAATTACTTCAATCCATATATGTTTGTAGGGGATTGGCGAATAAACCACGTACTGTCCACACTAAGTTTATCACTAAATTCATCTAGGAGATATTTATCCCTAGCTTATAGTGTAACATCCATGGGTAGGTAAAGCATAAGTCTGGGGAACTTGTTTTAGTTTCATTGCATTTGCCTACAAAGAAAACACCAGAGGTAATTTTTCTCTATTATGCTTGTCAGACAAACATTTGTTCCATTCTTGTAGTGCCTTATGCTAAGCATTGACATCAATCTCACAATTACTTAGCTGGGTCACTCCCTAGTTTCATGGGTCAATGCCCTTCCCTTTCAATTGCATAGGTTCTTTCTCATGGATTATTTCAGAGTTGCTACCCCAAGTTGTAGCCACTATCACCATTTGCTGATGAATCTGTTAATGGTCTACCTCAGTCAGGCTCAATTCAGCTGCCTGGAGGGTTTGCACTACTTGCATGTCATGGCTGAGTTCCTGATCTCTGATAGGCAAAGTCAATTTTTCTTTTCTTTATACAACCATAGTCCATTCATTATCATTAGAATTCCCATTATCAGGGGTTGTAGGCACAAATTGTCCAGGTACCATTGAAATAATGGCACTACTTTTTGCTGCTGATATAGTGGACTTCTTGGAATTGCTGAGTGACCAGGTCTCACTCCTTGGCAAATGAGAGAGCAGTCTCACTATCACTATGTCACGGTATGACTGTTCAGCAGTGATGAGCAGATCTCCAAGTTTTGCACCCAGGGACACATAGTCAGGTGAGAGAGCAGGGGCTGAGGACTCACTAATGGCCTGACAACAGAAAGTTACTGGGTTACGTTCCAGATTCATAGCAATGCTGCATAAGGCATAGTGACACATAATCAGATCTGGTTTTGGATAGGTAAGATAATTTGTTCTTCTGTAGTTTGGGTCATCAGGATGGGCCAGACCTCTTGAATGCCAAATGAAAAAGAGTTTAAGAAGAGAGTCAAGAGTTGATAGACTTGTAAGAGTTGAAAAAGATGTGACGATATGGCTTCCTAAAGGAGTGATAGAGTCACAAGGAAGAATCTCACTCCAAAATAACTGGATCAAGTCCGATTTACTTCAGGAGAGACTAAGGGGAGAGATGTAGTTGAGTCTAGTTTATATACTTTAAAGCCGGCCTTATCTAGGTCCCATCAGTCCGACAGCTACCCCAATAAATTACTGACTGAGCTCATCACGTGACAACGCATGATCCCACGCTTAGTCACATCGTTACACATTCATGTCTGACGGCCGAAGCCGGAGACAGCGACTCCAAATAGAGTCGTGCACCTACGGATTTGGCGGGTGGGTGTATGGCACGAGTATTGAGGGTATGGTCAACATTATGTCGATCGTCAA
>JBBPQZ010000586.1:0-13693 GCA_038092795.1 Boletus rubissimus | reverse complement strand
GCAATAATCGGGATTACATAAGCATACCCCACTTGGGTGAGTTATCAAACGCTTCTTGCCGACAGCGAGATTGACTCCGGCCCAACTTCGCACCCGTAAAGGACCGACATACTTACTATGAGGGTCCTGTAGTTTCGTCTTCACCACCAGCGCCGCATCTTTCTGCTTCATCTTGTAACTCGGTCAGGACATGCAGCGATCCACCGAGACAGGAATATTCACCAGGAGGGTTCTCCCTAAGCATCAGGCCTCGTGCCTGGCTTGCTACCCCGTGTCATGAGAAAAGAGAAGTACCACACACTGTACATCTGATTCTGCCAGGCGGTGATTTACTAAAGAAAATCGTGTGCAGACTCGCGATGCGACCTCAACTGCTCGATCAGTCACTGTCAGAGGATCAGGGCATTTCGTTAAGGAACACGCACTTGTATAGAAACTAGGGCCGCCGGGCCTGATGGTGAGTGATTGACCTTGGAATGACAGCGGTCTCCCGAGGAGATGACGCAGCCGTTCGATAAGTCGCCGTGACGTGTAAAAAGATACGCGTGTGCCAGAATGGACAAATCAATCGACCATCATACTTCGCAGCTAATTTGGTTCGGGCGGTCTTGGATGCACCCCGGCTGCCACTGTTCAGTATGTACTTCATTTCCTCCGATGTCGGCATCTTTTATCATAAAGAGTCCGGAAACACAGGCAAGCCACCCACGCTGCAGGCAAAAAATAGAAAAAGTGCACGCTGAGTTACTACCAAAACAACACGCGTGCGTCGCATGTCACATTGTGGGCCTGGCCGGGAATTGAACCCGGGACCTCCTCGAGTTCCAACCCTAACAAGGAATCATACTACTAGACCACCAGGCCGATATCGGCCAATTGCCCCGTGCTCAACGTGGAAAATATGACCCTTTTAAGAACACAAAGGACCAAGGAATCAAGTACGGTAGCCTAGAAGTTGGGTGGAACCGAATTGTGTTGACACTCCATTTATCGGTTCTAGGTCTCCAGGCTCAGCGCTCACGCTCTAGGGCGACCTAGACATTACTCCTATGAATGAGGGGACTTCTCGTATAGCCTTCCTGTACCTGTTCATCACGGTCTATTATGAGATTAGAATTGCCGTCTCTACAGTTTCTGCCGCTGGGTCACTGATCTGCCAATTTTTGCCTCCCAGCGAGTAGTAAATGGCTATTGCGTTGCCAAAAATGGATCTTTGGACCCTTAGAATTCAACTAGTACAAACAACCATTTCCGTGCGCTAACGTTGTACTAACAGCTATTCCATTTGTAAGCTTCGAGGCAGCAGCCTGACCAGCGTCTGCGTCAGCAACAAGCATGGCGTCGACTATCAGTTCTATCCACACAGACAACCTTGGTCAGATCTTTCAAGGACTCCGGAATTCTGGTCACGAGGCTCGGCTTCAAGCCGCAGTCGATTTGCGTCGCTATGTAGGTCTCTGACATTGTGCGATCTGGCCACGTTGTTGAATTGCTTGTAGGTCGCCACGACAGTAGCTGAAATGCCAAATGACGTTGCAGTGAAGCTATGGGACGACGACATCAACAAACGAATATTCGACCTCATGCACAGTCAGAACAACGTGGAGAGACTAGGAGGGTTGTTGGCAATTGGTGCACTCTTGTGTCCCGTTCGTCCATCGTGGACTGTATTTAATCTCGGACATAGATCATCTTTTGGAGAACGATGGGGAAGACATCGTTGGGTCAAAGCGATACCTCTACAGGTTCTACAACTATGTGAAACAACTCCTTCCAAACCACGATGTCAACATCATGTTGGCCGCCTCAAAGACTCTAGGGCAGATAGCCGCCATCGGTGGTGCCGATTTTGGAGAAGGATTCATGGATCTTGAAGTGCCAGCAGCCGTAGAGCTCCTGCAGGGCCCTGAACCACCACGTTATGCCGGAGTCCTCATCTTGAAGGAGCTGGCTCGTAATAGCGCAAACTACTTTCATTCCCACATTAGTCTTGTTTTTGACAAGATTCTTATTCCGCTGCGTGACTCTCGTGTCATGGTTCGGGAGGGTGCCGCTGAGCTCTTGGCAGCATGCCTGGAGATTGTGGCAAATAGAGAGCGGCAAACGCGGACAACATACCTCATGAAGATTCTTCAGGATGCTCAGCTTGGGCTGAAGATGGCGCAGCCTGAAGTAATTCACGGATCACTGCTCATGTATCGCGAGTTGTTACTTCATGGGGACACGGTGAGTGATGACAGCATCGTTATCGATAGAGGACAGACATATGATTGTTGTCTGTAGTTTATGCGGGAGTCATTCCTGGACACAGCAGAGCAGATTCTCCGTTTCAAGTCACACAGGGACAGTCTGGTGCGAAAAATGGTTATCACACTCATACCAACTCTTGCAGCATACGACACCCAAATGTTCTCTGAGCATTACCTGCACAAGTCGATGGGTCATCTCCTCACACAGCTCGAGAAACCCAACGAGCGGTCTTTTGGTACACTGTCCTTGCACAATAACTTTGTCAGGTTCGCTTACTAGATGACAGCCTTTATTGCTATTGGGCATACTGCAACTGCGGTGGGGAGCGATATGAAGCCTTTCCTCGACTCCATCATGGTTCAGATCAAACTTGGATTGCAACAAAGAGGGTGCGTACACCCCGTTGATCGCATTGCTGCACCTCACGTCCAGGGTAGGAAGAAGAATGCACCATCAGAAGAGCCCATTTTCCAATGTGTTGGGATGCTGGCGTCGGCTGTTGGGCCGAACCTAACGAAGCTGCTGCATGATCAGCTAGACCTGTTCTTTGCATGTGGGCTGAGTGAGCCATTGCGACAAGCTCTAGTAGCGATTGCCAGGAACATTCCACCACTACTGAAAACCATCCAAGATCGATTGTTGGACTTGCTGTCGATGATACTGATCGGACAGCCGTACAAGGTGATCGGCGCGCCGCCATCGCTGGTGCGGGGCGATGTCGCTACTTATCCGCGTGACTTGTCTGCTGCGAAGACGGGAAAGAGTGTCGAGCTGATCACACTTGCACTCTCTACGCTTGGTTCGTTTGACTTTAGCGGTAAGGCAAGTGAGCCCAGTGCTGGAAGTTGTTCTGAGCGCAGTACAGGACACGTGTTGAACGAGTTCGTTCGAAGCGCGGCGCTGCCATACCTGGAGGATGACAACACGGACGTGCGACGGGCGGGTGCACTGACGTGCTGCAAGTTGTTTGTGCGAGATCCGATCTGCTACCAGGCAAGCAGTCACGCGATCGAGATCATCAGCGACGTGCTCGATAAGTTGCTCACTGTTGGCATTGCGGACCCTGGTGGGCAGGGCATTTCTTTGAGTTGTGGTCATTGCTAAGGTGATTTTGCAGACCCGACAATCCGACAGACTGTGCTTTCGTCGCTGCACGAACGGTTTGACAAACACCTCGCGCAGGCCGAGAATGTCCGCTCTATTTTCATTTCCCTGAATGATGAAGTCTTCGAGAACCGCGTCACCGCAGTCGGCTTGATCGGCCGTCTCGCGAAGCACAACCCCGCATATGTCATGCCATCCCTCCGCAAGGCCCTCATACAACTCCTCACCGAGTTGGAGTACTCCACCGTCACGTGCGTATCTCCTCCATCCCACTCACCCCAGCTCACCCCTCCCCAGACGCAACCGCGAAGACTGCACCCGTCTCCTCACTTTACTCGTCAGCGCGACCCAGAGACTCATCAAGCCATATGCCCTCCCCATCCTCCGCGTCCTTATCCCCAAGGCCAACGATAGCAATGCAGCCGTCGCTGCCAATGTCTTGATGTGTCTCGGCGAACTCGCCGCCGTCGGAGGCGAGGACGTCGCCCCTCACATTCCCGAGCTCATGCAAGTCATCATATCCAGACTACAAGACCCAGCACACGTCAAGAGAGATGCAGCCTTGCGCACCTTGGGACAGCTCTGTTCAAGCACAGGATACGTCATCTCTCCCTTGATTGACTACCCTCAACTTCTTCCTATTCTCGGGAGAATTCTGAGGACAGAGTCCGGTTCATCTCGTCGTGAGGTCGTCAGGGAGATCGTCAAGGTCTTGGGGATCCTTGGTGCGCTCGACCCCTACAAACGCAAGGTAAGTTGCATCGCCATGCATAGTTACTTCGCTTTGAAATCCGGTGGCAGACAAAGCCGGATGAAGATGGAGCTGCCGAGGGGACCCTCCCAGCTGTCAATGCAGCTGCCATCACGAGCACTGGCTCTTTGACAGGTTCCGACGACTACTACCAGACTGTAGTCATCACGTCACTGTTAGCTGTCTTGAAGGATCAGTCTATGAGCAACCATCACCATACCGTCATCGAAGCAATCATGAATATTTTCAAGACCCAGGGCTTGAAATGTGTCACTTTCTTACCACAGGTATTCATCGTTGAACAAGCAATACAATGTTTGGTTGATATCTTTCTTAGATTATCCCAGCATTTGCTGCTGTTGCACGTACATCCACCGCCCGGCTACAGGAGTTCCACCTCCAGCAACTAGCGATCCTGGTTGGAATCATCAAACAACACGTCCGAAACTACACGCCCGAGGTATTCAGGCTCGTGACCGACCTTTGGGAGAATACTTCCCTCCAACTTCCTATAGTCTCGCTCGTCGAAGCACTGGGGAAAGCGCTGGATGCTGAGTTTAGACCCTTCCTGCCCACCATCTTGCCTCTCCTCCTCAAAGTTTTTGAAGGGGAACTCACCGAGAAGAGAATGACCACACAAATCAAAATATTTGATTCGTTCCTCACTTTCGGTGCGAATATCGAGGAATATTTGCATCTTATCATTCCGATTATCGTCAAAGCTGCGGAGAGGCTAGATGCAACGACCATTCTCCGCAAACGGGCTATTCAGACGGTGGCACATCTATCCCAACGTGTCAATTTCTCAGACCACGCTTCGCGGATTGTGCACCCCCTTGTTCGAGTTCTTGATGGACAGAATAACGAGCTTCGGATGGCGGTAATGGACACACTTTGTGCCATCGTCGTCCAGCTTGGCTCAGATTTCGCTATTTTCGTTCCCATGATCAACAAGGTACGTTTCTTCAACTGCTCTGGTTATAGCCGGGTCTAAAATACTTGCAGTGCTTGCTTCGTAACCGTATACACCACCCCCGGTACGAGAATCTCATTAACAAGCTCTTGAATGGTGAACGCCTGCCTCAAGAGTCAGGCATTCATGATTTATTGGAGAACTCGAGAGTTGCTGAAATCTCGGCCCCTGCCGAGCCAGCCAAGCTGACCGTCAACCAGCAACATCTGAAACAAGCCTGGGACGTGTCCTCTGTTTCTACGCGAGAGGATTGGACAGAGTGGATGCACCGCCTCTCTGTGGAATTCATGAAAGAGTCGCCCTCCCATGCCCTCAGAGCCTGCATGAGCTTGGTCGAATTCCATCCACCACTTGCGAAGGAGCTTTTTAATGCCGCATTCATCTCTTGCTGGACTGAATTATACGATCAGTATCAAGTAGGTGTACTGGCGGTCCGACCACGTTCCTGAATTTTGACAATTCTGTTAGGAAGGCCTTGTCCGCTCCATCGAAGCTGCGATCACTTCTCCTACTGCGCCGTCCGAATTGATTCACCGATTACTCAGTCTCGCAGAGTTCATGGAACATGAGGAGAAACCGCTCCCTATAGAACATCGTACCCTCGGAGAGTACGCCATGAGGTTCCATGCGTATGCGAAAGCGCTGCACTACAAGGAACTGGAATTTTTCACTGAGACGTCGCCGAATATCATCGAGGCGCTAATTGGTATCAATACCAAACTTCAGCAACACGACGCAGCCTGGGGCACGCTGGTTATCGCACGAGAGCAATACGACGTTAGTAAGCACGAGGAATGGTACGAGAGGCTCGGAAGATGGCAAGAGGCACTGGCTGCCTACGAGAAGAAAGCGGAAGAGGATCCTGATGCACCTGACGTTCAAATTGGACGCATGAAATGCCTACACGCACTTGGCGAGTGGGATCAACTCGCGGCACATGTGGAAGAAAATTGGTCGAATGCGAATCACGAAGATCGTAGAGAAATTGCCCCAATGGCCGCCGCCGCCGCCTGGTCGTTACACGAGTGGGATTCTATGGACGACTACATTACGACGATGAGGGGTGACTCGACGGATCGAGCGTTTTACAAAGCTATCTTGTCCGTTCACCAGAATCAATTCCCCAAAGCACTGAGGGAAATAGGGAAAGCTCGGGACTTACTGGAGCCGGAACTGACGTCTTTCGTTGGCGAAGGTTATGGTCGTTCATACAAGTGAGGCATTTTTCACTTCACTTTCAGCGCTTAACCTGACGTAACCCAGCACACTGGTCCGCGCGCAGATGTTGTCTGAACTCGAGGAGATCATAATGTATAAGCAATACGCTGACCAACCGGAACGGCAACAAGCAATGCGGAAGACATGGATGAAGCGGTGCGGGCCTCAATCTTGATTCGAATGTGTCAACTCATATACTACTAGACTACAAGGCTGCCAGCCCGACGTCGAGACTTGGCAACGTATCTTGCAAGTCAGGGCGCTTGTTTTGAATCCCGAGGACGATCCTGTCATGTGGATTAAATTTGCGAACTTGTGTCGAAAATCGGACCGGATGGCATTGGCGGAGAAGACGATCAACTCGCTCCTTTCGCCGGAGAGGGTGAGTTACAGTTCTGAAGATAATCAACGCAGTATAACGATTCGAGATCTCAGTTACAGCATCTGCGGGATGATCAACAACATATGAAGGCGCCTCCAAATGTCGTTTACGCTCAGCTGAAGTACATGTGGGCAAATGGCTCCCATGAAGAAAGTCTAAGTTTCCTTCGCCAGTTTTCTGCAAGCCTGGCAAGGGATCTGCAGGTGGAGACCAAGGAGCACTCTCAGCGGCCTGGCGTCACCAAACATAAGCTCGATGAGTTATCACGCCTGCTCGCGCGGTGTTACTTTAAGCAAGGACAATGGCAAGTCGAGCTAAAGGAGGATTGGGGTGCAGTGGGTATCTTGTGTTTATGTGGTATCAGCGTCTGATCTTCTGCAAAGCGAAATGTCAAAGATATTTTACATTCGTATCTCCTTGCCACACACTACGACCCCAACTGGTACAAGGCATGGCACACGTGGGCTCTTGCAAACTTCGAAGTCATTGGACACCTAGAGAATCAGAAGGAAAGCACAGCTACTGACGTGCCGGGCAGTAGTCTGGCTGCCCACATTGTGCAAGCAGTTCAAGGTCATTATCAGTGGCGTTAGGGATAATACATCGCTCATCCAGTACCTCACAGGTTTCTTCCACTCGATAGCTCTGCGCAATGAGAACGCTCTCCAAGACACCCTGCGGCTCCTGACGCTGTGGTTCAAGTTTGGTGCTCATGACGATGTTAGCCAAGCAATGGCAAGCGGCTTTTCCGTCGTTGAAGTCGACACATGGCTGGAGGTCATACCACAAGTAAGTGTTGTATAATCAGTTTCGAATTCTGTACTCATCGCACGTATCCAGATTATTGCACGCATCCAAACCCCGAGCGGGAATGTCAGACGCAATATCAACAACTTGCTAACCGAAGTTGGCAAGCATCACCCACAAGCGTTGATATACCCCCTCACGGTGGCTTCCAAGTCTTCCAGTATCTCCCGAAAGAACGCCGCTCTCAATATCATGGACAGAATGAGGGAACATTCTCCCGTCATTGTTGAACAAGTGCGTGTGTTCGTTTCCGAGAGTGATAAATCGTTCATGTCACATGATAGGCTCTCGTGGTCAGCCATGAGCTCATTCGTGTGGCTATATTGTGGCATGAGATGTGGCATGAAGGTCTTGAAGAGGCTTCGAGATTGTTCTTCAATGACAAGAACCCAGAAGGCATGATTGCTACTCTGGAGCCCTTACACGAATTGTTAGAAGCAGTAAGTGCAACGTAGATTGCACTCTGAGGAGACACATTGATTTTCCATCAGGGTCCGACCACCGCCCGCGAGACGTCATTCGCTCAAGCGTTCGGTAGAGATTTGCATGAAGCTCGCGAAGCATGCCGTCGTTATCGTGCCTACGGAGAAATGTCAGAGTTGAACAAAGCTTGGGACATCTATTACGGAGTATGACACTCTAACGCGACTCCGCGATCTGACACTAACTTGGTTTGAAACTAGGTATTCAGGAAAGTGGAGAAACAGTTGCCTCAACTCACCACACTAGACTTGCAATATGTGTCTCCTCAGCTGCTGAAGGCACGAAACCTGGAGCTTGCCATGCCTGGTATGTTCCTGTAAACTTTGATGCAGCATGCTTTGAATTAGAGCCCTTCGATAGGTACTTATCAGAGCGGCAAACGCGTGATCAAGATTGCAAGCTTTACCACCAAGTTGACAGTCATTGCCTCGAAACAACGCCCAAGGCGTCTGTCACTCAAGGGCGACGATGGCAAGGATTACCTCTATGGTCTGAAAGGTAGGCTATCCATCAGTCACTAGCCACCGCGCACTCACTGGTGAATCCAGGCCATGAAGATTTACGTCAAGACGAGCGTGTCATGCAACTCTTCAGCCTTGTGAACACCTTACTCTCGGTGGACACCAACAGCTTCAAGAGACGCTTGCATATCCAGCGATACGCCGTAATACCGTTGGCGCCTAACGCTGGTCTGATGGGATGGGTCAAAGATAGTGATACCCTCCACGTACTTGTTCGCGACTACCGTGATTCCCGCAAGGTCCTACTCAACATTGAATACCGATTGATGCTCCAGGTGAGAGACGTCGTGTGTATGATAAGACCCTACAAGTTGACCTCGCATACTTCAGATGGCACCTGATTACGAAAACCTGACGCTCCTGCAAAAAGTAGAAGTATTCGAATACGCTCTCGAAAATACCACAGGGCAAGATTTGTACCGAGTGTTGTGGTTAAAGAGCGTCAATTCTGAGCATTGGCTAGAACGACGTGCGACATATACGCGATCCCTTGCTGTCAACAGCATGGTTGGCCATATTCTAGGGTTAGGAGATCGTCACCCTTCCAACCTCCTTCTCGAGAGAAGCACGGGCAAGGTCGTTCACATCGATTTCGGTGATTGTTTCGAGGTTGCCATGCACCGAGAAAAGTTCCCGGAAAAGATACCCTTCCGTCTTACAAGGATGCTGACGCATGCCATGGAGGTGGGCTTTGGACATCTTATATTTCGAATTATCTGATGTTGGTCTGTAGATCAGTGGGATCGAGGGTAGCTTCCGCCACACATGCGAAATCACCATGTCTGTGCTTCGCGCAAACAAGGAATCACTTATGGCGGTGCTCGAGGCCTTTGTTTACGATCCGCTTATCAATTGGCGACTGATGCAAGCCGACGTTGACACCAGAAGGCAAGAAGGTAGTATGAACCGGATTGTCACAACAACATAGCGCCTTATAGTTATTTCCTCTCAGATGTTGACACCGACCCAGGGAGGGCTGCTGAGCTTGCAAAGGTTGCGGCATATCCTCAAGCCCCAACCCGAAAACTTCGTGCCGATGAAAACGACATTTTCAATGGTACCTAGTCCGCTTACATTCTTTTCGCTAACCGTTACTGACTCGTGCCAGACGCCATCGGAGAACCAGGAGCAAGGCAAGAAGTGAGGAACGAGCGGGCCTTACTCGTATATAATCGCGTGCAACACAAGCTTACAGGTGCGTCACTGACGAACCACAATGTCCGAAACGAAACCCACGTGGATTCCCAGGGAGAGACTTTAACCCCGATGTTGTGCTCACCGTTCCGGCCCAAGTGGATAAACTCATCCTCCAGGCTACTTCGTTGGAGAATCTTTGCCAGTGTTTCTCTGGATGGTGAGCCCTTTGATCAGCGCCAGCTTGTTGACATTCACTTGACTCCTTTCTAGGTGCGCATTTTGGTAAAACACGCCCTTCTCTTGATTATTCAGTGTATCCTTGCATACCTCGCTACTCGTTATACTGCAACTCCGTAACATACATACCTGTGTACATGATAATATACTTTTACATGCCACAAGTTGGGAGCCCGGGGGTTGACTTGAATTTCGTAGACATAGTACCGTTTCACTAATTTGGAAAGAGAACTTGGGCAAGCCCTTCTGAATGAACGCTCCGCCCGGCGCCACGACTGTCAATTGACTTGCACTCTCCTACCCTATTCCATAACCACCACAACCACTGTATCAGATCACCATGCCGCGAGGAATTCCAAACCCGAAGAAGGATGACTTCGGTATGCGTTACACGTCGATGCATGTACCTCTGGCGTACGTTGGGTATCTTACTAGTGGGATAGGACTAACAATATCCTCAGGCCAAATCCTAAACACATGGGCACGTCATATCTTAAATCAGAATCACAAACACTCTGGTCTAGAAATGCTGCTCGAAAACAGAAAGTACCAGCCGAAGATATGCCTACGCCTCTTGACCAAAGGTATATATTCATTCATAATACAACGTGCTAGCATTCTGTGATAAAACTCTGAGCAACCAGCACAGGCGCGGTTCACAAGTCGTGGTCATTCATCCAGGTTCGAGATACCTCCGTATCGGCAAAGCTTCCGACGTCACACCTATTGCTGTCCCGAACGTCATTGCGAGGAAGCACAACGGATCCGTTCCAGAGCCAGAGTATATAGAAAACATTGCGCGTCCGCGGAAAGGACGCAACGTACCATCTGCAACTTCCAATGGAGACGAGTATGCCGTCGCACCGCCTTCTGACGATCCTGTAAGTAACACTTGTCCTGGATCCTTTCCAACAGGCTCAAAACCCGTAGTTCGAAGTCAAACTAGTTTCGATTACGGTTTCCCTTCGGGAAAGGATGCGATTCTACAAGCTTCGTGTTACACCAAAAGCGACGAGCATCGCGTCGACGTTTAATGAACAATTCAAACCAGAGATTATTCCTGAGCAGAATGACCCTTTCCGGGTAGATTGGATCCACGAGCCCTTGTCTGATGATGACTATTTGGTTGGGGACAAAGTAGCTCTTTTCATTGCCACCTCCACGCGTGTATGACCTTTCTCTTTCTCGATCTAGGTCTTGCGGATGTCGGACCCTCAAGGATTGAATTACACTGTCCGGTGGCCAATTCATGGTCAGAATTTCAACAGCAGGGATTACCCATCTGTTCAGATGATCCTGGATGATGTTGAGACCATCATCAGCAATGTCCTTGAGGAGAAACTAGATATCAAGCGCCGTGACTTCAAGGTTGGTAGAAGATGATTTTCGGAAACTGCACATTGCTTCATGTTCTTTCATCATTTTCCACAGAATTACTCTGCCGTGCTGGTTATTCCGGATTTCTATGACCGGGTTTACGTCCGAGAGTTTGTCAACGTCCTCTTGATGTCATTAGGATTCAAGCAAATTTGCGTGCAACAGGTGAGTCGCGGTTCCTTGTCAGCGTCAACACCTTACACTTCATGAGAACTAACTTGACCATGTTTCTTGAGGAATCACTTGCGGCAACATATGGAGCTGGGATAAGCAATGCATGCATCGTTGATATCGGAGCCGTCAAAACCAGTGTAGCTTGTGTTGACGAGGGCCTGGTCATTCCTGATTCAAGGTATACCCCTCAGCGTTCCCAGTGGTCGTTCTGATCGCACTTTAAGGATGTCATTAAACATGGGCGGCAATGACATAACAGAATTTCTGTATGTTCTGCTTGAAAGAATAAACTTTCCCTACCGAGAAATCAATCTGGCCCGTTGGTATGACTGGTCAGTGATGGAAGATCTCAAATCGCGTTTATGCACATTGGCAGAGGTATGTGCTTTAATTAATTTTACTGGACATTTGATGAATGGGATATGGTAGGGCGACGTTGCCTTGAATCTGTACGATTTTGTCGTGCGACGATACGGTCATCCCACAGAAAAATATGGTCTTCGCGCGTACGATGAGATTATCCTCGCCCCTATGGTCAGTATGTGCGATCGCACCCCTCCACGTGCTAACCTCGCGACCTTAGTGTATATTCGAGCCCCGCGTAATCGAATTTGACCGAAAGCGCGTGGGTCTTCGACCTATCTCGGGTACCGACGTTACGGAAGAGATTGTTGAGAATCAGGTTGACCATGTTGTAAGTCACAATGTATGCGTCTCGTATGCAGCGTCCTTCATTATGAAGTATAGACACAGGCAATGATTATCTCTACTCAACATTTACTCCCCTCCCCTCCGTCTGCTACAGATGGGTCTATAGCAAAAGTTTCTTCCACTGTCCCCTCGCAAGGAGGTCAGTAGCTCAGCTACCCGCAAACTTCAATCTACTAATCAGATCGCCACAGGGAGTCCAGCCAACCCCACTGAGAACGGTGCGAAAGTTGAACAGCAAGATATCTCACTACCTTCCACCGCGAACCCGACGCCCCCGCCGACGGCAGCAGAGCCAGCTGACCGGGATGCAGCGATGGTCATAGAGGTTGAGCGAGAAGATAAAACACCTCAAGCCAACCCTCCGGCTCAACCTGCAGCGCAAGTGCCGCCTCAGCCCGGTCCCTCCGTCAGTAATTTCCCTGGTGGTTTACCCATCGATGTTTGTTCGGAAGCGAGCAAGCTTCCCTTGGATGTAGCCATTTTCAACAGCACGCGAGCGTGCGGAGGGGACGAAAAAATACGCAAGTATCTTCAAGCTGTCCTTGTTATCGGCGGAGGAGCACAAATTCCTGGTATGGCTCATGCTCTCGAAAGCAGGTAAAACGACATTTTTCAGCCCGACGGTGCGGCGGCTGATCACGGGGCTGTGTCAAGGCTACAGGCGATCGCCACTCCGTTGGTTGCCAACATGGACAAGGTGCAGATTATACCACCGCCGAAGGATGTGGATCCCAAGGTGCTTGCATGGAAAGGTGCTGCTGTCCTTGGTAAAATGGACTCTGTGGGGGATCTGTGGCTTACTCTGGCTGATTGGGTATGTTTCATTCTCTAATGTGTCCACATTAGTCCTGAGGAATCTCGCCACAGGACATGTTGGGAATGAGAGGACTAAAAGAGCGCTGTTTCTACCTCTAGTAGGGCCACCCGCGAGCTTGTCAACAGTTTTGCGTGCGATCCAAATTGACGAGGGTAGTTATGATGGTGCTACGGATTTGATACATTACGATAACAAACAAGGTAAATATTGGGTCTGGGAAGATATTCTGGCATATGTCATGTGAAAACACAGTGACCCACGCACTGCTTGAGCTAACAAGTGCGCCGTAGGCCTGGTGCTATTCGGTTCACCGAATTTACGGAAAGCATCGTATCTGGCATAGTTTAGGCTTTGATGCTAAGCTTGTAGTTCTCGAGCATCAGACCTCCAGATGATTCTTGATGTTAACGAAATCTGTAGGCTTCAATGTGCTCCATTGCGCAGCGATACCTGTCATCTCAACTCTCCCTGACCTGCCGGCACGGAAAGAATGGAAAGGCACAAGATGCCGAATTAGCTATTAACAAAAAAAAATGCAACTCCTGGATCCGGGAATGTCGCGTACCTCTCCCGTTTAGACCATTCTCGTTTACTATGACCATCCTCTTTCCAGTCGGACACCGTGCTAGAAGCCAGGGCCGAGGCACTAGCAAGCTCGTGAGAGATAGTGTTAATCATGCCCCGAATTGCGATCTCAGCGGTTCTATTCGGGGTGAACGGGAAACAGGAAGTGGATCGTGGTGTGCGCTCT
>JBBPQZ010000585.1:0-13701 GCA_038092795.1 Boletus rubissimus | reverse complement strand
CGCTAATGATGTACCTAGTCACGCACCCGCTAGGTAAATATCACAGTCCGTTGCTCCCGCACACGACTGAGTCACGCACCCGCTAGGTGCATCACTGTCGTTACCTCGTCTATTCTATCATAGATTTCCCCAGTTTCTGATCTTGCTCGGGGCGTCGGATTGGTTCGTGGGGGCGGAAAGGCACGCCTGGTGGTTGTCCCTCGCTAGATGGTGAGGATGGTGGTGGGGGAGGGTTTCCCTCAGGCGGGGGTTTAGCCCTTGGGATGCCTGTCGGCGATCGGCGAAGGTGGAGAGGCGGTATTGGTTTATCAGGGAACTCTCGGGCGTACATGTGCCTCCAGGAGAGGTACTCGAAGTCTAGATGTGCCTGGTCCGCCTGTTCGTCCGTGAAGGTACGTGGCGGGTTGGCGGGCGGGAGCAGGGGGCGGTGTACCGGAGGGCGGACCGTTGGTCTAGCGACCGGAGTTTTACTGGCGGGTTCCATCGGTACATCAGCCAGTGCTCCCGCCAGGCTTTCCATGGAGAACATGGAGACCCGCTCCGGTTGTGGGGACTGGACCTCGATACAGGAAGGTGGACGTGCGTAGGGGGATGGGGTTCCCTGTTTAGACATAGTGAACGGGGCGGCGGAGAGTGGCTTTTGGGCGTAGGTAGGGGAGACCTTCTGTCACCTGGACTTCTTCTCGCAGAAGATCGTATCGGTACCAGTAAACGATCCTTTGTTTCTTTTTATAGAGAACCCGGGCTTTCAAATGAGGAGGAGGAGGAAGTCTCCATACGGGCGTCCCACTGGTCCCGTGCTGCTTGCAGGATAAAGGCGTTGTTGTAGCGGTGGAAGGCAGGGATAAGGTTTTGAAAGATTTCGATGACGACTCGAACAGGGTTTTGGTGGAGGCGGCGGAGTATTTGACACAGGTTGATCTAAAAGGAACCTCTGGGATCTCCAGCGGCAAACGGAAGTTGACTTAAGCAGGGGGGAACCGGAAGAGCTTTACTGCAGCTCAAGGGAATACTGCCCTCGTCAGTCGTGACGTCACAGGTGATCACGAGAACCTGGGTTCACCGGCGTAGAACCAACACGGACCGCTAGGCACTCAGCGGACGACGGGGGCTAGTGCACTATGCCCAGTAGCAACGTTATCCTTATTTAGAACGGCGGACGACCGTATGAATACAGTGGGCGCGGTTGTAGTCCGCCCTCGATTTATCTCCGAGGAGGAGAGATTTCCCTTAAGTCTGGGATCCGACTAGTACACTATCGTGAAGAGCGACGGTGTGGAGAGGTGAACGCGTTGCCCAGGGAATGACCCCATATGAGCTGAATGCGAAGGAGAGTGGGACGAAGGATACAGCGACGCAGCGAAGTGCGCGTCAACAGGCGAAGATGATACGGGTAGCGACGAAGAGAGGGAGTCGGGGGTCGATGTGACCAGCGACTAGATAGTTTCGGAATTATGAAAAGACCACAAAAAGGCAAGAGTCACTAAGTGTGATATTCAAGCCCAAGAAATGGAATTCCGAAACTATCGAATACAACGAAGATTAACTACTTATATACTGCTACTACATGCGCACGGACCATGTTTAGGGTCGGCGCGGAAGGTCGGAGAATGTTGTAGAATGATTACGTAATCGTGATGTCATGGGAAATAAGGTAAGGAACTAGGCGGATGAGTGGTGGGGGCGAGATTAATGGATCTTGGACGGTAGAGGATGGGGAGATAAGATAAGATCCCTTGCACCCAAGCGGATGCATTGAATCCTGGTGTACTGGCGAAGGAAAACCGTTGAAGGAAGACAGGGGTGTCGTACAAGTATCTTTTAGAGGGAGGTCGCTACTATGGCCTTATTCCGTTTCATTACCCCCTTCTCAAGATCGAACTCCTGATCGATCAGAATACCGGTAAGTTTTGGTTCTGACTGTGGTGCGGGTATTTCGAATAGGGAATCGGGGAGGTGGTTGAGCGAGGCGGCGAAGGATTTGAAGCTGTCATTTGCGAAGAGGGGTTCTCGGTTGGTGCATAGGAAGCAATCGCACGGTTCCGAGGAAGGGCGCACAGCAGCCACGTTACCTTGGAGTGCGCGGACGGCTTCCGGGTGTTTCCGATGGAAGTCTTTGATCTTTTTCGCGGCGTGGGTGAGGTTTGTTTTGGGTTCCCATGTGCGTTCTTCTCGTGGGTAATCCTTCCAGTGCACCAAGTACTCGGTTTTGTTTTTCCTCTTCCTCGAGTCTACGACCTCTTGTACTTTGTACTCTTCTTCTTGTTGGATGATAACCGGAGGGGGCGGTTTCGGTTTGGCCTGGGTGGGGTATGTTCCGGTTTGGTACGGTGTGAGGAGGGACTCGTTGAACACCGGATGAATCCCCTTCCACGTTTTCGGTAGCTCTAGTTCGTACGCGGCTGTTCCCACCTTGGCCTTGACCTTGAACGGGCCGTATCGTTTATTGTCAAACTTTTTTGTAGGTCTATCGGTTTTAATGTTCTTCGCCTCCAGTAGGATCTTTTAACCCGGCTTGTACTCTTCCACCTTTCTGGCCTTGTGGTCGTGCGTCTTCTTCATCGATTCTGCCGCCTTCTCTAGTGCCTTCTTGGCTACTTCGTAGCTCGACTTCATTTGTTCGACGAATGTCGTTGCCGATTCGTTGCGGACCTCTCTTTTTTGAGCCGGTATGATGGGTTGTTGGCCGAAGTTGAGGATAAACGGTGACACACCCGTGGCGCTGGTTGTCTGGGAGTTATGGGCAAACTCCGCTATCACTAGCCAATCGGCCCAGTCGGTCTGGCGGTGGTTTACGTAGATCCTCAGGTACTTCTCCACTTCTCGATTGATCCGCTCCGTTTGTCCGTCTGTTTGGGGGTGGTATGCCGTTGACGGGTTGGCTTCAATTTTCAGGAGGCTATAGAGGTCTCGCATGAACGACGACACGAATTGTAGTCCTCGGTCCGATATCACCTTTCGGGGCATTCCGTGTAGTTTGAACACGTTGTCTCGGAACGCCATGGCCACCCCTTGTGAGGTGATTGTGTCCATGACGGGGATCAGGTGTATCATCTTTGAAAATCGGTCGACTACCACTAGGATAGCGTTCTTCCCTTGGGATTGGGGTAGGGGCCCGATTAGATCTACGGATATGATTTCCCACGGTGACGATGGGATCTCGTTCGGGTGAAGGGGGGTCGTGGTCGTCGTGTTTTTGGGTTTGACCTTTTGGCATGCGTCGCAGCCTTTTATGTATTCTTCTACATCTCTTCTTAGTGAGGGCCAATAGTATTCGCTCATGATTAGGTCTCGGGTTCTTCGGACTCCCGGGTGGCCCGAGATCGGGTGGTCATGATTGGCTCGGATGATGTCTTCTCTGAGTTTGGCATCGTTCGGGATGTAGATTAGGTCTTTCCATTTTACCAGCTCGTCTTTTCATGTCCAGGGCGACTCAGCCTTCTCGAGCCCCTCTTTCGCAAATCGTTCTAGTTTGTATTGTAGCTTTTTGATGTGATCGAGGATACTCGTCGAGGCGATAGCCTTTATTTGAATCGGGGTGGAAGGGCGCTCAGCAGCCACGTTACCACCCTGATTTGAGAAAAGAGAATTGGGGAGTAAGATCTGTTGTTTGTTATCGGTGTTTACCCCCTTCTCATAATCTGGCCTCCTGGACAGAGGATCTGCTGGATTTGTCTTGCCCGGTCTATAGTTGAATGACAACTTATATTCCTGGACAATTTGTTGCCATCGTGCTTGACGGCGGGAGAGGTCTTGGGGCTTTCGGAAGAACTCTAGGTTCTTGTGATCCGTTAGCACCTCAATTGGATGGATGGCTTCGAGGAGGTATTGCCTCCACTCTTGGAGAGCGAAGATGACTGCTAGCATTTCGAGATCCGCGGCGTGGTAGTTGCGTTCGGCGTCATTGAGGGATCTCGATATGAATGCCACGGGATGCCATGTTCCTTCTTGTCGTTGCGATAGGACGGCACCCACTCCGATTCCTGATCCGTCGGTTTCGATACGGAACGGGTCGGTGTCGGTGGGCATGGCTAGCGCTGGCGCTGTGACGATCGTCTCCTTTAGCTGTTCGAAGGCTTTTTGGCAGTCTGGTGACCACTCAAAGTCCTTTTTCACCGATGTGAGGCTGCTTAGGGGGCGTGCGATCTGGGCGAAGTTCTTTACGAATCGTCGGTAAAAGTTTAGGAACCCCAAGAAGCCTCGCAAGGTCTTTTTCGATGTGGGTACTGGCCAGTCCTTGATTGCTGCTACCTTCTTCTCGTCCATCTTTACTTCGTTTTGGGATACGATGAGCCCTAGGAACTCTGTCTCCTGTACTTCGAAATCGCATTTATCGTGTCGGAGATACAGGTGGTGTTCCCTTAGGATTTGGAGGACCTCTCGTACCACTCTTCGGTGTTCCTCGAGGGTTTTGGTGAAGATCATGATGTCGTCTATATAGACCACCACCACCCCTCGATTGATTAGATCCCGGAATAGGGAGTTCATCATTGTTTGGAAGGTGGCCGGGGAGTTACATAGCCCGAAGAACATCACTAGTGGTTCGAATAGGCCCCGGTTGGTCCTAAACGCGGCTTTCCACTTGTCTCCTTCGGCCATCCGTACGTTGTTATAGCCCCACCTTATATCGAACTTGGTGTAGTACTTGGCGGATTTGAGCTTATCCACCAGTTCGGCAATCAGTGGGAGTGGATACCGGTTTCGTCTTGTGACTTCATTTAGTTTTCGGTAATCCTGTACGGGGCGGAGGCGGCCATCCTTCTTCTTTATAAAGAAAAAAGCCGAGGCGAAGGGAGATTTGGATGGGCGGATGCGGCCTGACTTCAGGTTTTCTTCGAGGAATTTATCTAGCTCTTCTTGCTCTCCGGGGTTTAGCGGATAGACTTTGCAATCTACCGTGTGGTCTCCCGGTAAGAGTTCGATAGCGTGGTCCCACGGTCGTCTTGGAGGGAGTTCGTCGAAACTCTCCTTGGCGAACACGTCGGCGTAGTCGTGTACGTATTTGGGGGCTGCTTCCTCGAAGGTTTTCTTCTTTTTAGTTACGAAGTCTCGGGCTGCTATATCCGTTGCTGTGTTACGGTAGTAGCTCTCCGTATCGAGTTTAAACAACCAATCTCCATCGTGCGGAATGAATTTGGTGTCTTCCTCATCGTCGTCGTCACAGCTTTCTAGGCGAGGCATGTGGTCTTTCTCGCATCTGAACGAGATCCGTCCCGTCTTCCAATCTATACTGGGGTTGTGGGCTTTTAGCCAGTCGTGTCCCAGGAAGACGGTATTGGGTCCTAAGTTGGTTACGGCAAGGGCCAGTTGTTCCTTGTGGTCCTTGATCTGCATCTCGACGATAACGAATTTCTCGATCTTTCCCGATTGGTTCAGGGAGCCATCGGCATTGTACACGGACATCGGCCGAGGGAGGGTGTGGGTGACCACCCCCTTCTCAGCCACAAACTTCTCGTGTATCGATGACCCCGTGCAGCCGGAGTCGATCAGCGCTTTGACTTCTGTGCTCGACCCGTCGGACATCCTTAGGGTTACGGGTATCTCGAGAGAGTTTCGTTCTTTTCTGATCGATGCCTTCTTATACTTGGGGGGTCTTTGCAGATCCCTCAAGATCCAGTGTGCATTGGAGTCGCTCATCTGTTTTAGATCTGTGAGTAGATCTGGTGTGACCTCTGCTTTCCTGGACTCGTGGACGAATGACCTTAGGTGTCCTAGGTTCCTGGCGGTGTCTGGATTTTCCGCCTGAGCCTTCATCCAACGGATGGTCCAGGGGTCTACCGTGTTTATCCAATAGTGGTCCGAGTTTCGGTTTCTTCGGTTCTTGGCGGAAGGGCGCGCAGCAGCCTCGTTACCACCTACCTTAGAAGATCCGGTACTGCCGAACCCCTTGTCTCCTCGTTTCGTCTCATTGAGGGATTGTACTTCTCTCACTGGGGGTGTCGATATTTTTTCGAGGATTAGTTGTGCCACTCGGTCCCCTGACTTGGCATTGAAGTCCTCGTTTGAGAAGTTGAACAGGAGGATCTTCACTTCTCCTCTGTAATCGCTATCTATCACTCCTGCTTCTGTGGTTAGCTTCTTTTTGACGGCTAACCCACTCCTCGGCGCAATTCGACCGTAGTGGCCTTGTGGGATTTTCATGGACAGTCCCATTGATATTAAGGCTTGTCCCTTCGCTGGTACTACTGTATCCTCAGACGCGTACAGATCATATCCGGCCGCACCCGGAGATCCTCGCACTGGGAGTGGTACCTCCTTCTTGGATCTTACGACATCCAACGTGGTCGTGGGGAGATTTACTCGAGCGATCTTATCAGTCTGGTCATGTCGCGACAAAATTGTGTATCGATTGCTTGGTAGTACATTTACAGGCGGCGATGACTTAATTGGTACAGCAGATCGACTGGTATCTACTGTACAGACTGAAAACCCGATCCAGAGTCCGTATTCTCTTCCACGACTTCTGTGATTGTGGCCTGAGTTTCCTGCTCAGGTAATTCGGCGGCGTTCATCAAGGCACGGATCTGAGAAAACTGTTGGGGGGAGATGACTTGCCCGTTCCATTCCACTGCTCGCACTCTCGGGCCACGCGGACGCGGGGGGTGCTCTTGGCAGGGCCAAGGCTTACCACATCTCCGGCATATTCCTGCAGCACGTGCCTTATCAAGCTCCATAGGAGCTCCACGTCCTGGGAACACACCGGGCACGTTCGGGTGGGGGGCTGCGGTGGCAGTGGGAGGAGGTCCGGCCGGCGGGGTGTACTGCGTTAAGGGTCTACGAGGGACAAATCGTTGAGGCGTAGGGTTGGGGCGGACTGCCTGATTCCTTTCGCCTCGTTCTCTGAGTATCTCCTGAGTTTTCTGGAGAGCTTCTTCCCACTTGAATAGATCCTCGGAGTCGATTAACGCGTGGTTGTTATCCTCCGCGTGGTTTACCAGCATCTGACGGGCACATCGGCGAACTTGATCCACCAGCGAACGCCCATTCGTGATGGTATCGTATTCGGCCTCGTCCGCGTACTGATAGAGCTTGGTAAAGAAATCTTCGACCGAGTCGTTCCCTTGTCTGAGCGCGAAGAGCTTGGTTTGCGCCTTCCTTTTCAGGCTGGCTGGTTGGAATGCTCGTTTTAGGTTCGCTTCGAATACTGGGAACTCCTGGTGTTCGTCGGTTTTGCGCCTGATCTGGAGGTCTGCCCACCGTCCTGCGGGGTTTTCCCCTTTCATATACGAGGTCGTGATCAAGATTTTCTGGCGACTTGACGGTTCGTTCTCAAAGCCCCGCATGTAGACTGTGATCTGTCGCCACCATGACTGGAACTTCTCCTTATCGCCCGCGTAAAAGTCGGGCTTTGCGTAGATAGATTGTTAGAATATGCAAGCACGCGCGCAGACGCGGCATCGGCTCCGTTACTCGGACATATCGTACGCCTCCATTCCACTTACACCACTTATACGCTAGTCGCTCGCTACCCTTCATTTGACCTTCCTTAATACAGTATTCCGTTTGTCTTCGACCCTATACCTTCCTGAACCATTCCTCATTAGTAGATACAACCTCAGCATAAATACCTAGGGCTATATAGCCACTCGTTTTCGACTCATTGCACCTCAGTCCATTGCTCCTGCACACAACTGAGGTGAGTTTCCCTACCACGATAGCTTAGTTACACAGAACGCTAATGATGTACCTAGTCACGCACCCGCTAGGTAAATATCATAGTCTGTTGCTCCCGCACACGACTGAGTCACGCACCCGCTAGGTGCATCACTGTCATTACCTCGTCTATTCTATCAATTGATCACTCCGACGAGGAACATCTCTGCGCAGCCCCCGTCCACGCATGTGGGAAGGTGAGTTGATAGCCGCTTTGAACCTTCATGTATGTTCCTTCTGAAGTGCTACACTCATTCTAGCCATGTGATCTGTCCGACATTCAAATGGTTGATGGGAGTTTATATTCATGCCCTGGAACATGCCGAATCCCAAGGTACTTTGTTCTCTTCTGGCAATACTACTGATTTGCACGCGCTCATGCACTTTTGAAGCGACATCAACCATAGTCTCCATCAATGCGATGCTCGATTGTGTTCTATTCAGTGTCAGTTGTGCAAATGCCTGTGTGCAGACAAAGACTACATGCATGGTCTTGACTCAAGTGCGATCCATCTATGCGGGTGTGCATGATGCTGAGGTGGTGGTAACATTTGTCCCTGATCGTTGAACTACAGACAAGAACATCTATGTACTGCTGTTTGCGCTGCCCCTGGTATATGCAAGATCGAAACAGCGCCGCACTCTATTGAGGCAACATTCACGGGCAGAAACGAAACATTTCAGTATACCAAGGTATGTTGTCTGGTCTTGAACGTCTGTTCTGATACTGATCTTTCTTGCAGTATTCCCAGGGTTCGTTTGAATTCTTGGACGCCTTCTCACATAGATCTGATGATACCTGGTATGACAGTTGCGAAACGCCTGAAATGCATCAAACCGATTCCATCAGGCGCTATGAACCACAAGGGACCTCATAACCACAGCATGGACAAGAAAGTTGTTCATTTTTGCCAAGCAAGGTATGGTCGTCGAATTTTTTGTACATGCTTCTTTTCCTCACAATCTTCTAGATGCGATAACTGCAGTTACTTTTGCACCTTACCTCTTGGTAAGTTATAAGTTTGGACCGGGGATCTACCGCGTAGTAGTGACTCGCTCAAAGGACATCCACAACAAGAGCATGAGACTCGCCATGGATCCATGTCGCGTACCCGCTGGACCGTGGACGGGCCGGACGATGTACCACTGGAAATCGAAGGGCGCAAGTTCTCCACCAATGACGAAGGCGCGCCGATGATGTGTAACCTCGTTTGCTCGGCAATGGGGCGACACGTCCACATTGATTATTGTCGCGCGGATGACGAGGCGGCGTGTACTGGCAACGTGGAGCTGCAGCACCTAACGAAGAAATTACAGCCTGATCCCGATCGAGCAAAGGACGTGCTCACGCACGGCCTGTTCTGGAAGCGGAGTGGTGAGTGCAGTTTGAGCACATTTGCGTTGGCTGATCGTCCTTGGACAGGTTTCAAGGACCCTTACTCGAGAGAAGAGCAAACCAACTTTGGGAAATGGTACGTTTTCATTCGAATTTTTATTTTGGGGATGATCAATAGTTGACACACGTTGATAGTGATGCCATGTGTGGAGGTACATGAGTCTCTGAGGTCGTTTTGCAACCCGGGGCTTTCTCACCAACATAATTGATAGGTCCCAAACACATGGCTGCTGGCGGAGGCGCAGCTATACCTTCTTACTGTGTCTTACCCCTTTTCCATGCGCCGTTGAATCCCAACACCGCACTCGCGGGGGTAGGTTACGTCTCACAGGACGGGCATCAATTCGGATGCAGAAATCCGGTTGTGATGCAACAAGCCTTCCATGTATGAGTCTGTCCATCCGCATTTGTGCGCGTGGTCCGAGAATTTGACTTGATTTGATTTTGACAGGATCTTTGTCGCTGATCAGTACGTTTTGTTCAGTTCATTTAGGGTAGATTTACTCATCATTACGCTCATATGAATAGCTCCGGTTCGATGAGTTTGGATGATCGAAAGCCGCTCCCTAATACACCAGCGACCCCTCGAATCAGTGCTCGCTCAAACAATCGATATGGTGCTGTGCTTTCGTCACTGCATAGTTTCTGGACAGCACGTGCAGCGGCAATTGCGAGTTCGAATGCTGCGCGACGGGACGCATACAGTGTGGTCTTGTTTGATCATGGTTTCGCAACCCCGATTGTGAATGATTTTGCGAGCCCACCAGATCAATTGTTGGATGCTCTCCTTGGTTTCGGTGCGACTGGCGGCACTAACTTTAGTCTCGCGATTCAACAAGCGCAAGGGGTCATGGAGCAAAGCTGGAGCACAGAAAGGTAAATGTCGTGTCTTCGTTCACTCCCTTCCTTTTAACCGCAGAGTCCCCACCCGTACAGATTCCCGGTAATCATTTTCCTCTCCGATGGTAAATGTAGTATCGGAGACGACGTCATGCAGGATCTGTGCCGCACGGCCATCCGACTTGGGTAAACGTTCTCATTCACACTCTGCACATCGTTTGAGCTGACGGACGATCTCTTTTGCGAACGCAGAAAAGCGGTGTCGTTCCATGCTGTGTTGTTCGGTCCGGATGGTTCCTCGATGTACCTGCGTCGCATGGCCGAGATTGCACGCGATGCGCAGAACAATGCGCCGAGAGATCCGCTCGCACCCGCTGCTGCGACTATCCTCTCGTCGTATACGCAAGCGCTCGATACGGTGCGTGCGCATGTCTCGTAGCTCCAGGCTACATGCATACTAACCAACCTTCGGTTCGCACCGCGCTAGATCCAACTCGCGGAGACATTCCTGGGTATTGCAGAGTCGTTGCGAAAGCCGAGAGGGGCACTGATGCATTGAGGTGGAGTGTTTTATCTGTCGTGTTTTGGTGTTGTATTTGTGACGTTTGTCTTGTACGTCTAAGTGTTGTATGTACTAGTAAGATACTCACAGAATAGTGTATTGTTTGAGCCTACGCGTTCATTGAGCAAGTGAAACCATGGCATGGCCCGCATTCCAATTGTACAATGAAATGGTACAAAGTAACTTTGCGTCGGAAATCTCATTCATGAAGAGCGGTTGTTCAGCCGTTGGAGTCATGTGCACGTACGTGAAATGTTCATCTAAATTCATTACTTTCCTTCTAAACCAGACAACCAGAAGCGGAGCACGAAGCCCCCAGGGGTTTCTAGTGTGATAGAGCCTTCATGGTGATGGCTTTTGCCATACCCAGGGGGATGTCTTTAAATTGAAGGTCAACGTCTCGGCGGCCCGTCGGTTATAGCTATTCCCAAGTGGCATGGGCTGAGGCTCCTTTCAGGTCCTTTAGAAGTCTGCTGTATTTTTTTCTACCATGCAGGCACTGTTCCTCTCGAGCTCTCTCCCTCCTAGTCATGTCGAGTTCGACGGAGTTTGAACTTCTTTTCGTCGCTCACAAATACGGTTGTCCTTTCGGCGCAGATCAGTCTTCCTTCTGCACCTTGCAACGGAAATTCTTGCGAATGAATTCATGAAATGATTGCCTGTGCTGCCTGTTCCAACGTGGATCCAAGCCAGAATATCATTCCAATCATTTACTCTCCAGACACCGACCAGCCGTCAATGGGGAGATGAGGGTACCTCGATAGCCTGGTGGGTATGGATGATGTTGCTAGACGCGATTGCAGGAATTTTGTTGGCATCATATGAGGAAGAGAAGCACTGCGAATGATTCCGTTGTGGGACAAGTCGCTCGCGTTATTGCCGTTGTGCTATTACTAATGTCTCGTGTTCACACCTCTAGTTGCATATTTTCGTGTTTGATCACGCACGCGAGTTCCAGGCATTTCCATTTGTCATGCATGCTTTATGAGTCGGAGCAAGGAGATGGTCCTTGCTGCAGGTGTGTTCTCTTTGGTATTGCTCCGACTTTCGGTGCGTCTGTCCTTATTTCCGCGTGAGTGATGATGGACGGGGATATCCAGGCCCGTAACGCTGCAGCTCAACCGGGTACCAAATGGGGTGAGCCCGACGCTATATGGGAGAAATCAAAGTCTGAATTTGTTTCCTGGTTTACTCACGATTCTGCGCTTGAAAGATCTCGTCAAGTCTCCGGAGTCCGGAGCGCATGAACGCTCGTGTTCGTGGCGGATCATGGTTATTGGTGGTATGCACCGCATTTTTTCTGAGCAGATCCTCACGTTTCGACAGAATGAGTGATATTCACAAGCCCGTTAAGGTCTCGGCTGCTTTGTTTGCCGCCTCTGTCACTGAGTTGTGTGGTGCCGGGAAGTACCCGACCTTGACTCGGAGTCGTGCATGGGACGTTTCCCAGCATTAATACGGGAAGCAGTGCAAGCTCTCTGGAAAGTATAGATGTTTGAAGGTGTCTGCAAAGGTATGTGCCTTCGTTGGAAGGGTAGCGACTCGACTGACACCAAAAAGGTGATTGATCACCCTGACGAGGAGCACATCTGTGCAACTCCTATTCACGTTTGCGAAGGTGAGGGAATGGGCCCACCTCTTCGAGCCTTCATCCATCTGAGCGCTGCGCTTTTGCTAGCTATGTGATATGTATTTCCGACATACAACTTACGGGAGCATTTATTAATGTTCCGGGACGGCCGAATCCAAGGTAGTTTCCTCTCTTGCAGTAATATTTCGATTTCAGCGCACTCACGCACGTTTGAAGCGACGTGGATCATCAATGCGATTCCCAATTCTGCTCTGCTCGGTACCACTGCACACATCTATCAAGAATAAGGCTACTTGCATTGGCTCCTCTGGCATGATAATTTATGCAGGCGTGTATGATGTGAGAGCGGCGTCGGCGAACTATAGACCAGTACATTTGTGCATCGCCGTTTGTGCTGCCCCGGATACAAGATCGAAGTGGCGCCATATTCCAATGCGGCAACGTTTGCGGACAGCAACGAAACATTCTGGTACACCAGGGTATGTTTGTGCGGTCACAACAGAGGGCTGACGTATTAATTTACACCGATTCTTCTTCCAGTAATCTCAGGGTTCGTCTGAGGTCTTGTACGGCTTACTACCGCAAACTAATGACGATCTGTCGTTGTAGTTGCGAAACACTCGAAATGCGTCAAACCAATCCCACCAGGCGCTGAAAGGCACAAAGGTGTCGATGAAAACCAGCCCACCCAGTTGAGTGTGATCCGCGGGACATGTCAACACCGCTACCACTCGGGAGCAGGCTTTACCTAGCCTGAGGGCCGGTGACCCTGACGGTCCGCGAAGCCTTCCCTCGTTACCAAGGATCCTCTTACCTCGCGACTTGCGGGACCTCGTCACATCTCAGTTGTAGGACTGTCTACAACCTTGTGCCGAGTAACTCGAAGCAGTTCAGACTCATACTTTTTGTTTGCAGCTACACCGGTCTTTGTCGACAACATCCTCACAGATGATATGCAGTTGATGGTTTCGAAGAATGGGAGAGCGAGGTATTTCAGTCTACTTGTGGTACGCAAGATTGCCTTGTAAACATGTTTCCTTATTCTTGCGTCTCGTTTTTTTGGCGCTTATTCTTGCTTGGATCCCAGCTAGGTGACTTCATTGCAAGCAGCCAACATCTGCAAAACCTTTCTTCGTTGTCAAGGGTCCTCTATCACTTGCGCAGAGAACACGCTCGGTTGAGACGATTTCTACATTGTCGATTTGCGATGTGTTGGAAGATAGTATCATGAAGTTCAGAAGACAAGACACGTGCATAAGTAAAGTAGATATCCACGTCATCTTCAAAGTACAGCCATCCTTTACTATCCCTCAACAGCTTGCCCCCGGTTTCGACCCAAAGTCGTCGCTCAAACCTTGCGAGTATTATCTCCTCGCACTTCAAGTTGAATTGCCTCCGATTCATCCGCGTTCCCCTCCGAGTCCGCGATCTGACCCTGCCCTGGGGCGGCGTCCGCGAATGTGATCATAGACATGGCCGTGTTTTGACTGCCGATGGGCTGCGACAACACGCCGAATCCACTGTCAATCCCCTGATAGCAGCAACGGGAGTCACGGTCATACAGCTCTCGCACGCTGATGATGAACCTAGGCATCATGGGACATAAGGTTATACAAGAAAACATATTCAGGAAAAGGATCAAAGTGCTGTTTATTGTAG
>JBBPQZ010000584.1:0-13705 GCA_038092795.1 Boletus rubissimus | reverse complement strand
CATTAACATGGAATGGCAATCCGTGCCAAGGTGTAGATGGTGTCAAGAAGCTCATCCAAAACATGCCTAGCACCAAACACGAGGTTCAGTCCTACGATTGTCATCCTATTCCAGGTTTGCCTGTCGTCCCTTTCACTTTGCCTATTATCTCAACTATACCTAGGCTCGCGCCCCCCTTCCTTGCTGGTGACTGTGGCAGGAAATGTTACGCATGGGAAGAATTCAGAACATCCTGTCGCCACCCCAAGTCGATCGATAGACGGACAGCCAAGAGTGTTCTTTCAGACATTCATGCTTGTCCCAGATCCGGCTGCACCAGTTGCTGGAGTCGGAGAGGTCGCAAAATATTATGTTGATGCTGATTCGATGAGATTTGTAGGATGATCACTCACTTGTGGTGAGCTAGGCTCGGGGGTTGTCTTCATCGTTGCAATTGTATTAATTTTGTCCAGATGGTGCTTTCGGACGGCTATGTGCGACTGCATTGGTCGCATGAGTCAATGCGGGATGCTAATGTGTTTGAAGCATAACGGGTAGAGGAGATGAATTCTTGAGGTACTTGCAGTACCAGTATAATATGCAAACAATAACCTATTAGTACATACACTACTAGACCAACACCTTGGAAGAAAACGTAGAAAGCAATCAACCGAACGTTTGGCTCTGACAGCAATCAGCGAACGTCCCATGGGAACGAGAACAAAGAGCTTACTGAGCGAGCACTCCGTTTGACTTTCGACAACCGCCATTCGTCTGGCTTTTCATATTTGTTATACAGTGGTTCGATCTTCTCTTGCCTCTTGCGTTTACTGATTTTGTTGACATCAGGTACCTTGAAGAACTGAGGTGCAACCTCGACGAGCCACTTGGGCTCAATAGTGGTCACATTGTGACAATACTCGCGAGTTGTAAGCACCAATTCGTTGTAGATTAGCCACTCCGGGTTGCGATTGAAAAGTGCCGAGGACGGATGAATGTAAACCGGTGTCCCCTCGACGAGGGTTTTGTACCCCTCTTGTGGATCTTTCTTTGCAGCATTCCTGAAGAAGCCGGAGCAAATTGCCTTGCGGACGCGATTGTAGTCCCTCCCGGAAGATAAGATGTCATGCTTGTACCTACATCGTCGTTAGCCCCAGAGCGTGGTCGAGCCCAACCGACAGTCTCACCTATCCATAATTCCGACAAGTTGCTTACGAATATCTTGCGCTCGTCTCATGCTCCTTGCTTGGATGAAATTCTCGTAGCACCACGGATTTGAAAAATTTGCTGCTTTCCATCCATTGTATACCGTGAGCAATGTCAGATGATCACCCTCCGGCTGGTGAAATTTAGCTTTCTTTGAATCCGCCTGAGCTTGTTTCTCTTTTGGTCTGTAGAAGACCGTCTGGACGGAGAGCATAGCAACGATGGAAAGGATCTCCTCGGAACACCCAAGTTCCACAGAAGCAATGACCATTTTTGCCAGGGGTGGCTCCATAGGGAAGTCTGCCATCTTGCGTCCTAGGCGGGTCAATAATCCTTCATCATCGAGCGCCGAGAGAGCATACAGCGCCTCTAAGGCAGTAAGCATCGTTTGCGCAGGTGGGGGGTCCATGAAGTCAAAGCTGAGCAGATCGTTGATACCCATCGCCTTGAGAAGCAGTATAGTGTGTGCAAGATTCGTTCGTTGGATGTCGGGAATCGAAGTGGGTAGCATTTCATTACGGTATGCTGCTTCGGTGTACAGTCGATAACATTTTCCGGGACCGGTACGCCCAGCACGTCCAGCGCGTTGGCGCGCTTGAGCTTGTGAGATGGGCATGACTACCAGCGAGTCCATGCCCAGACGAGGATCGTAGGCATTCTGTTTTGAGAAACCAGGATCGATAACGTAATAGATACCAGGTATCGTCAACGATGTCTCCGCAACATTGGTCGCGATCACGACCTTGCGAGCGCCAGGTGGAGTGGGTTCAAACACGCGAGACTGGACTTCGGAAGGTAGAGCAGAGTAGATGGGAAGTATGATGAGCTCAGGGACCTTTGGGCCAAGTGCTTTCATCCGCTCGTATAGTATTTCGCAAGACGTGTCAATTTCCTCCTGTCCGGTCAGGAAAAGGAGGATGTCACCTGGTGGTTCGGAGAGATGAATTTGCATGACAGTGATAAGAGACGCGTCAAGATAATCGGTCTCTGGCTCCTTTGTGTACAAGGTTTCAACAGGATATGTGCGGCCCGGAATGGTGAAAATCGGACAGCCAAAAAAGTACTTGGAGAACTTTTCGGCGTCCAATGTCGCAGAGGTAACGATCAGCTTGAGATCCGGTCGCTTCTTGACAGCCTCTGTAGACAGGTTAGCGTCACAAAGTAAGAGTGAGTCCAACATGATTACTCACTCTTCAGGAGTCCGAATAAGACATCCGTAGCAATAGTACGTTCATGGGCTTCGTCCAACATAACCACAGAGTACTGACTACAAAGAGGGTCGATGACAGACTCTCGCTGCAGCATTCCATCCGTCATGTATTTGATTTTCGTTTCTGGACTAGTGCAATCCTCAAAACGGATGGTATACCCAACCTCTTGACCGAGACGACAACCGACTTCTTCTGCGACACGTTTTGCTACAGACATTGCAGCGACACGGCGCGGTTGTGTGCAACCAATGCGGCCTTTGTCAGCGTACCCGGCCTCAGCGAGGTATTGCACCATTTGAGTTGTTTTCCCCGACCCAGTGTCTCCAACGACGATGAGAACTTGATGCTGCAATAGAAATCAGCATTTTCTTCACTTACCAGAGAGAAGATTAAAATTACATCACCAATAGCTTGAAGCAACGGATCCCTGAGCTTGTAAATAGGCAAGCTCTTCCGCTGATCTTGGATGCTAAGTGTCGTAATTTCACCATATGTCGTCGCCTTGTTAAACGTCGACTCCCTCCACTTTGGAACTTCTCCTGCTTTCTGATCCCTGAGATTGCCTCTGAGATCTTGTGCAAAGATTTTCTCAGAATCCTTCGCCATAGGATCCAGCCATGGGGCGCTGAAGTCGCGAGCCTCGGAGTCGGCGCGTTCATTGGCTTCTTGCTGACGGAGCTCTCGTCGCTCCTTTGCCAGTCCTGCGCCACTAATAGCTGCCCTGTTTAAAGAACCGTCCGGTGCTTTGATGATCTTCACCGGACTTAGGTCAAGGGTGCGCTTCGTCTGTCCAGCCAAGAAAGGAGGTTCTTCTTCTCGAATTTCAACGTCCAGTTCTTCTTCCACCTCCGCACGCACCACCGGATTGTTGAAATCCTCGTCCAGATCAGGATACTCTGAAGCATCTATGACGCCGGAGGATATGAGTTGTTTGATCTCCCACCGTTCAGGTGACGTGAGCCTTTTAGCGGACCGCACAGGATGTTCATCCCGAGAACGTAAAGGTACGGCGTTTGCTCCAGACGAGGCTCGTGCAGCGCGTTGTCGTTCCTCCTCCATCTCTGCTTCAGATTTGATGCGGAGGTGAGGTGTGAGATCACGGCCGCTGGCCTGGTCGACGTCTTTCATGGAAAGACCTATTCGATTCCCCGCGACACTCATGACTTTGATTTTGACTTGTTGCCCTCTGCTGAGTAAATCGGAGGCAGAGTTCGCACGGGCACCTTGCTGGATGTTTGAGACGTGTACCATGCCTATTACAAAGTGAGAACGAAAGAAAAACATCGTTCGACAAGGAGTGCTTACCCTCCACTCGCCCAGCAATACCCTCAAGCTGCACAAAGGCACCGAAATCTTTCAAGCCTGAGATTCGACCGTTGTAAATCTTGAATAGGACTGGACGTTCATCATATGAGACACGATCCCTCCCCCCACGTCTGTAATCCCTCCTTGCATCGTACGAGCGACCTCTATCTGGACTGCGACTTCGTCTGCGGGGTGGGGACCGGGACCGGGACCGATCCCTCCGTTGAGGCAAGGCCGGACTTTCCTCCGTCCTCTCAACCTGCGACTTCTTCTTTGCAGCACCTTCGAATTGAGCCATCATATCATCAACCTCCTGCATCAGAACATCCTTGCTTATTTCCTCGTCTGGCAAGGAAAGACCAGGGAAGAGACGCTTCTGCTTGTCAGTCTCGATGTGACCGTCTGCATCAACATGAGAACCGGTAAGAATGTTTGCAAGTTCTTTTGACTTCTTTTTATGCTTTGGGTGCAAGCTGAGAATGAGGCGGTCAATGTTTTCGATGGCAGAGTCCGGAAGAGCACCGTTCAGCTTGTCCTTGAAGTCGTTGAGAGAACTCGACTGTTCGTGAAGATTAACGACGTATTCTGCGAGTATTTTGTCATTGACTTCGATGTAATTGTAGATCTCCTGCGTTATCCTGGCGATCAAAGAGAGGAGTTCGAGGTTGTACAGGTCGTCTGCCATCGTAGAGAGACGGTCGTGGTTTGCAGGCAAGGATGCGTTGCTGACGTAATAAAGCCTTGGTGTTGGCTTCGATGCACAAGTTGGTGACTTGCCATAACGTGTCTCAATATTTGATGGCTCCACGCTCTGGCAAGGGCATCGTAAAATCTGGAAATGCTGGCAACTCGTCAAAGAGTTCCGTGAAGTCAACAGTATCCGAGGTCACATCGTCGGAGGATAGACCGCTCTTTCCCCCAGGATCAAAGTACCCACTAAGCTTACTCCACGAAAGGTCCGTCTGTCTTTTACTTGCAGCCCATTGTGAGCCCCACAATGCATGCAGATTCGGCACCTACATGAATGCTTAACATGGCTGATGAAAGGTGACATTAGCTGCACACATTGTGGGGTGTCCAGGTTGGGCTGCATGTCTAGACTTCCACATCTCACCCACGTTTCTATTGATGCATCGGTTTAGATGCCAGAAAAACGGTTGGGAGAAGCCGATCGTCGATACCGTGAAGCATCCTTTTTTTCTTTCTGTAAGCCAACTTTTCTTACCAGACCACCAGCGAAAACACGGTGAAGGCTGGACATTTGTCATATCGTTGAGTCGGATAAATAAAAGAACATCTCAGAAGGAAACCGTTAAATTTGAGTCACATCCCCCTTACACGCGACCTACAACCCTGGAGGCGCGCCATTGGGGTGCAACTTATGCACTGTATCGTGTTCGTAGCCTCCATTTTCACTCCACTTCTTCAGCGTGTATAGAACTGAACCTCGTGTACTGTATCAGTTCTGCAATGGAATGCAGCTCAATCGAGTTCTACCTCCTGGACCTCGAGAGTATTGGTCCGAACTGGCTGCCCAGCACAAAGCTGCACCGGAGCACCAAAAATGGATGTACGACGCCGATCCGTTCGCCGCGCGGAAGGAAGTAGAAGAAAGACAGGCAAAAGTCGCTCAAAAGAGAGAAGAGAAAGCTACTGATCTTCAGGGAGACATACGCAAATCTTCATCTTCGATTTCTCACGAATTCACTCAAGTGCCAGAAGTAAGAATGTCGAGCACCCTACGCGATCTCGTGGAAGATACTGTGAAGAAGGGGGGACTTTTTCTATTCTTTCAATCTGCACGTCCTCATTTCATCATCTTGCAGGCAAATGTATTGTTCCCGTTGCATGAGACAACGCCTTTGATACTGGCGGAAGACGATGCTCCTGCAGTGACTCAACAACTTCGACACTTAGGCTTCCAGCCGATTCAGATTCAAAACGCTATATCCTACCTCTCAACACATACCCCTCTAGGCTCGCATCTGCTGAGTTCTCTGGCTCCTCTAGAAGCCTGTATCGAATACCTTCTCTTACATGTCGCTGAAACCGACCTCCCGCAACGTTTCTTTCCTTCTAACAATTCCTCCAATCCGTTCGTTGTTTCCGGACATTCCGGAGCCAATAACCTGAAGAAGCGATGGATTGAAGACCTCGCAATCAAGGAAGCAGGCTTCCCCGCACACGTTGTCAAGGAATATACAGCCGACCCCAATCTGGCCGAAGATTTGGTGCTACTCATCTCTGCACTCTCTCGCAGACTCATGGGCAAGAATACGGGAGAGCTGTTCAAAGCGAATGCGAACGTGGAGTCGTCTTTTCGTGGGATAAGAGACCGGACTGATGAGGTAGAAGCACTCGGTGCTCATTTTACTGATTCATGTCATATCGTTATGCCGCTCTTCAGTGCCCCTGTGCAGCTCCATGTTGTCCTGCCACCTGACACTTGCAATGATAGCTCACTGCCAGCTGTGTATGTAGGGTCACAATCGGTGCCGCCATATATCCGACTGCATCTGCTTGCGCGGCTCCTCTGTGCGGCTGAACGAGAGGACTTCATCGAACCCGACGAAGGTTTCTTAATCGCAGCAATGCGAGTCCTTGAAGACCACTGGGCCCAGATCGAAACGAACGGCCCACCTGATATGTCGATAATAGTTGGGCATCTCATCACACCTCGGGTCGTGCCACGAGCGCCAGATGTGCCATACGATGGACCTAACAACAACGAAAGCAGAAGGGCTATGCGTGGAAAGTCCAGATATCTGCACGATGACCAGTCAGATGAACAAGTCAAGCAAGACTTCGAGAATATCCGTCAAACAAGGGTTTACACGGAGATGCTTGCTTCTCGTCAGCGTCTCCCAGCCTTTACGGCAAAGGATCAGTTCCTAAACGCTCTGGATAAGCATAGAGTTGTTGTTGTCGTAGGAGAGACCGGTGAAGGCTATTTGATTTCCTGTCAGTGGTTGTTGCTTACAGCACATCTCAGGATGCGGGAAGACCACCCAACGTGTGTCATACATCCGTCTGGTTAATATCATCCACTCTCTAAATGCCAACAGTGCCTCAGTTCATATTGGACTCTCTCATCCAGAGTGGTCATGGCGCGAAGGCGTCTATCATTGTCACCCAACCACGGAGAATCTCCGCCATATCTGTAGCAGCACGCGTATCCAGAGAGCGTGCGGATGACGGGTCCGTTGGCTACGCCATCCGAGGTGAGAGTAAACAAGACAAACGAACCAAGTTACTGTTCTGCACTACCGGAGTTTTACTCAGGCGGCTTGGCTCTGGGGATAAGCTAGAGAACATAACACATGTCGTTGTGGATGAAGTAAGCCCACCCCACAGGATAAATCACGAGATGGTTTCACAGAACACTCGTCAGGTGCATGAGCGCTCTGTTGATGGGGACTTTCTTCTGCTGGAACTACGAGAACTTCTCTTGAGGCACGACACTCTCAGAATAGTTCTGATGTCCGCTACCATCAACCATGAAATATTTGTGAAGTACTTCGATAATGCCCCTTTACTTACTATTCCGGGCTTCACACACCCGGTCGAGGATAGGTGAGTGCCTCGGAAGTTCACTGTCGACGTCCCGCTTAGCCCCTATTAGATATCTTGAAGACTTCATAGACCTGCTACACTATGTTTCCCCCGGATCCAAACGTGGTGTGAAAGGACAGAATGACAAGGAGTACGAAGATAGACTTAAATCTCAGGGCCTCAGTGAGCGAGGTATATCTTCCATTCAGAACATCGTAGCTGCAGACCGCATCGACTACCAGGTGCGCGAGCTGTTTCTGTATATACTACATCTGATTCCAGTCCTACTAGTTAATTTCCACGCTCATCAAATACATCACTTCTTCAACAGACATTCCAGCTGGTATCCTGATTTTCTTGCCAGGTGTTCAAGAAATACGCCAGTGTATTGCCGCCATTTCGAGTGTGGTCATTGTGGATGAAGCAGACATTTACCCTCTCCATGCTAATCTTACTAGTGGAGAGCAACGAGCAGTCTTTAAAGTATCAAAGAAATGGAAGATCATTGCCGCTACAAACGTCGCCGAGGCAAGTATTTGCCAGAGTTCCAAGTCACTGGTGCCGCTTATTGGTTCCGACAGACGTCCATCACTATAGATGATGTGGTCTATGTCATCGACGGGGGAAAAGTCAAGGAGACAAACTACAACCCAGACACCGGGCTTTCTATCCTGGCGGAGCAATGGATCACTCGTGCAGCTGCTAGACAGCGTAGAGGAAGGGCGGGTCGTACAAAGCCTGGCATATGCTACAAGCTATACACTCGGAAGCAGGGGGAAAACATGAGTCCTTTCCCTGTGCCCGAGATTCTTCGCATCCCCTTGGAAAGTATTTCGTTGATCGTCAAAGTCATGCGAGAAAATGAGGATGTCCAGGTAGGTTCTTACGTCTGTCAGTGTGTATGACGACCCGACTCTTGCTGAATTTCACAGCACTTCTTAAAGAAAGCAATAGATCCCCCTAACGTATCAGCAATGGACGAGGCATGGTTAACCCTGCAAGAGCTAGGAGCTGTAGATAAGGAGAGTAAACTTACTGCCCTTGGACGTCATATGGCAAGTTCGTGGTATATGATCAATCAACCACCCTCATCTTTCTCTAGGCTATGCTTCCCTTGGATCTAAGGCTGGGCAAGGTTGTTTCTAGGCCTCTGGGTTGCAAACATACTAACCCTTGAGACATCCAGATGCTGGTGCTCGGACTGACTCTGAGGTGCCTGAACCCTGTTCTCACAATAGTTGCAAGTCTATCCTCGAAGCCCTTGTTCGCTAGCCCTTTGGAAAAGCGCGAAGCGGCCACCCAGTATGATATTCATCATCTCCAACTTTTACTTCTGTTCATGCTCTAGTTCCCAGAGCAAGGCTCCGTTTTGATAAACACAACAGTGATCTCCTGACGGATGTCCATGCATACAATGAGTGCATACGACTGCGTTCCGACAACGAGTCCCGGGGTGCATTGAGGAGCTTCTGTGACGAGGTGAGCAGTGCCTTGCCAGTGGTTGCCAAGAAACAAAGCAAAGATTCTTACAGAATTTCATCTCGACGGACGCTCTTCACGAGATAACCTCGCTCCGTCAAGATTTCTTTTCCTCGCTTTTGGGCATGGGGTTAATAGCCATCTCGTTAACGCCAGACTCCCCGAACCTCAATGTCAATAGTACAAACACGAATCTCATCAAGGGTGTCATACTTGGGGGTCTCTGGCCACGTGTCGCACGAGTACACTTGCCTCTGTCGGCAATCAAATTCGACAAGGTCCAGGCTGGCACTGTGCAGCGCGAGAATACAGCCAAGGAGTACAAGATGTATGATCTCAAGAACGGGAGAGTCTTCTTGCACCCGTCGTCCGTCCTATTTGGTGAATCTACGTGGAAGTCGCCATTTTTGGCTTATTTCCAGATGCAGCAGACGACAAAGGTCTTCGTGAGGGGTGCAACCGAGGTATGGCGAATTAACCGTAAATACGCCTGGCCACAAATCATGTCTCGTCAGGTACCCATCTATGGGCTCCTACTCTTTGGAGGACCTGTGTCAGTGAACCATGTCGGCGGTGGACTGGTCGTCGGGAATGGAGGTCGTACATTCAAGTTGAGGGCTTGGCCGCGTATCGGAACACTTGTCAATCAGCTGCGGTGAGCCGTACTACGTGAGAATGCCAGCTTCCACCACTGATGTAATTTTGGAAGACGGCTTTTAGAGGCTCAGCTGCAGCGGTGCATCGAGCAGGGTCTCATGCTGGGATCTGATCAAGACCTGTTAGTCTCGAATGCGATCACAGCACTTCTGGAACGAGACGGATTGACCAGCTATTAGGTGACACGAGGTATTTTAGCTTTCCGTGATGCAATACAAATCTATGCTAGTAATAGTACACATGGGGGTTGTTACCTTTGTGTCGCGTGACCCATCTGAACCTGCTCGCTCTGCCGTTGAGTATAAATGGAATAAGTTATCATCACAAATATGCAGGATCTCTCCCGCATCTCATAGTCTAGATGAAAGAGCATGATGGTTGCGAGTCATGATCGGTCCGTTTCATTCGATTTCGTGAGGTGAGGGTATCAGGTCTTGGATTCGTTGCTGCTGGAGTAAAGAGAGCTTTTCATCCAGTTCATTGATGAATGTGCGAGGGGATAATTGGCCAGGTGACAGTGGCGATTTCTCGGGGAGAGAACCTTGGTGAACGGAATGTTTTCGACTTGTCTGGGGGGAAGGGAACATCGTCTCGGCAGGTTTCTGCGGAGGGTGTTGAGAGTGTGTCAAGTCAGGGACTGGCATCGGTGCATTCCATGGGGGACCATACGGCTGTGTACGTGCTACCGGTTTTCGACGGAGTCTAGTGTTGACGATAGGCTTTGAACGAATAATGGGAGAAGGCTCTGGTGAGATGGATTTAAAGACGGATTTGAACTTGTTGACTAGCGACCGACGGCCTGGACAAAAACGTCATGACGCAGTGAGCGAAAATGACATGAAACGACTCACCTGGGGGCGGTGGAGACGGGGGTGACATGTCAGAAGGATGTGATGAAGAGGTGTCGAGAGACTTGAAAGCACCTGTGGAAGAGTTGAGCGAAAAAGAAAGGGTAGGCGAGGAGGTTATTACTCGGTGGAGATAGGGTTCTTGATCTGGAATGTTTGCTAAACGGGTTCACGAACCTGGGGCGCTGCAGTGGAGGGGATGACTGAGCTGCGGACGTTGAGGGGGGTGGTGAGGGGGCATGGGTATTGACATGACCAGGACAATTCAAGGTGGATGTGGAGGAATCACTAGAAGATCTCCGTTTGCTAGACAAAGGCAAGCGAAGAGAAGTGGAAAGACGTCTCGCTGACTTTGGGGAAGAATGGGTATCAAAGGAAGCCGGGGAAGAAGAGGGAGGGAGACGGCCGAACTGATCTACGAGGGCGGGAGAGTTCTGAGCGGTATAGGGCTGCGGAGCGCTAGGGGAATCAGAAGCCGAGGACTTGCGCCTCTGGAAAGGGGAGGACCATCGACGGTAGATGGGGAGAGAGACGGGAGAGACTGGGATGGAATAGGACGTGTCTGAACTGACAAGGGAGAACGAGACATGTCGAGGTGAGAGTGGGGGGCTCTGCGGGGGAAGCGAAGGAAGCGGAGGAAGTGGAGGAAGGTGGTCAGGGGTCTCGGGGAGGTGGATAGAAGGAAGTTGGTCATCAGGGTCGGGTGGAGGGTGGAGAATGAGAATGAGGAGGAGGGCGAGGATGAGGGCGAGGAGGGCGATCATGAACATGGGGGAGCGAACATTGGAGGAGAAGAGGACATAACGATCGGACAGGGGATCGTCATAAATTACTTAAAATTAAAGTCGAACGACTCGCATTTTCTTTTTCATTCTCCGCGATGTCTGACGAGTTCGACGCCTACGACTTTTCAGAATTTACGCCAGAAGATCTCGCCGCCATCGATGCCGACCTGGCCCGTGCACATCCAGGTCCAGCCATACAAATAGCCATCGAACAAAGTCCATTTCACAAGTTTCTTTCCTGGAAAAAACACCTCGCAGTCACTGACCTCGTTTCCCCCATTTGGTATCCCACCTCCTCTCCATTTGGCCTTACAAGTTGCTCATCCCCTTCCAGGTGTGAAGTCCAGTACGAGTATAGCCTTTATGGAAAACGTTACAAACCCTTGCAACTACGCCCTTCCGCCTTCACTTCAAAGAACGGAAAACAAATACGCGTCCACCAACAGGTCGCTCGCGCAAACGACCGCAGACTCAAACGTGGCAAGGTATGTTCAATCTATCAGATCCTTCCCCTAGCGCTCATCCTTCCATCGAGTCTGTCCACAAAGCTTTGGAAGACGAGTTACGTCCCGAAAAAATCATCGTCCGTGTCGTCTCCGAGGAGGAACGCTTCGGTCTTCGGTCAGTCGCTTCGTACTTGTACACTCCTTCTTTCATCGTCATTCTCTAGCCTTGTGCAGCTCATCGATGGCTTCAACCAGCTAGTCACCGATGGTATCACGGTAACTACCTCTCTTCCGTCCTTTCTTCACCATTTTAATAAATCACCAGAGGGAACTGCCCGTATTTGCAATCACACACACTCAAGTCGTTCTGGGCGTCATTGTATGCGTTTTCCCATTTCTTATCATCTGCTTCTGACCCATTCCAAGGACGAGGTACTCCTGTCACCCCTCACTCAAGGAAGCCAAGATCAGGTCATCTCACCGAGATCTCCTCCAACCTCATCTTCTGGCTCCCCACCTAAGAAGAAACAGAGGCTGCGGCAAATTACCTCCCCCGTTCCGGATCTGCCAACCGAGGCACCTGCCATCAACACAGATTGCGCAGCTGAGCTGACTAGCGATACAACTCATGCAGCTTGCATTTCTGGTGACCCATATGAGCTACGCATCGTTGACTACAAAACACGCCGCTCTTCGAACACTCCTTTGGATGAAGATTCCCTCTCACCACGCCTCCAGCTCATGATGTATTATCGCATGCTCTCTTCTCTTCTGGAACCCGAAGCATTCGACTTTGATCTACTGTGGAGCCGACTAAATCTCAATTCCACAAAACCCTTCTCGTCCCAGTTTTTGGAAGACATCGTCTGGGAACAACGACGAGTGGACTCTGCGGATCGTAATGTACATCTCAACCGCTTGGTTTCGGAGTGGATCTCTACGGTTCAACGAAAACGTCCTGGTCTCGCGGGGGTCAGTCAACAGCTGCAAATCGTTTATCGTCGATCAGTATTTGCGGGAAAACAACGGGAAAAAGAAAGGCACAAAGCTACAGAGGCAGTAGATGTAGACGATCCCCTTCAAGCTCTCGTACTCCAAGAAGAATTGGACCTCGCTCGCGCCATCGAAGAGAGCCTCAGCAAGATGGAGCACGAGGAAGCTGACCAGGTTGCTCGTCACGTGGCACAGAATGTCAAGCAAGCCGGCCCCTCGTCCGTCGGTCGCTCGTCTGCCGTCTGGAAGGACCTCATTTCTCCGTTGGATTCTGGGCAGACCGATCCCGCACTAGCTTGGGCAATTCAGCAGTCGCTACTGAACTGTGCACACGAGGCGTGTGTCCAAATGCCGGCCAATAAATTATATGAGGCAGATACAAAGCATGGTGGGAACTCGTACTTGGAAAAGTCAAAGTTGATATTGATATCAGTTCAATTTAGGTGACCATCCGTCCGGTGAAATAAAGCCAACCGTGAACAAAACTACTGTCGATATATCTCCCATTATTGGAGTCAAGGAGTTCAGAATGAATGACGATGAACTTGATACACACCTTACTGATGTTCTTCAATGGTGGTTTGGTGCGCGACCCGCCAGGGGGGTGGATGTCAGCCAAACAAATCGGTGCTTGTAAGTCCTCGTTGGTGTATTGTGCATGGCAGTTGCGTACTTGACCATTTTTAGCACATGCGAATACCAAGATTCGTGTGAGTGGAGGGAGCAGAAGGCTAGAGATGCAGTAGCGCTCGCTGCAGAGCGGAGGGCAACGGACCAGCAATATTGACCTTGCTGAAAGTAATATGTTTTGTTGCACGTTTTCGTCTGCCAAGCGTCAACAAGAACTTTTGTAAATTTTCGCTCCCCTCCGTCGAGACCCGAAGAATTCATTGAAAGGCGCTCTCACCCAGCCAACAACTCAGAGACTGAAATCTTACAGTGTATTTGTATCGTAATTACGGTCGTTGACCTCCAGTATCCTTCAACACATACGTTGGCAGCGTTCCTACAGTATGTACATTTCGAGTTCTGTAAAAGAAAATGTGCGTCATGTCCATAGCAATCCAATGTACTTCAGCGCCTGCCTTGCCCGTTCAGCCATCCGCTGTCGGCATCACCGACCCTAGTATTAATAGTGTTCGGCCTACTACGCCACCAGATATTGTATGACATAATGCTAGACATCTGTCACCGTTACTACACGATAACTTGGAGATCATCACATATACAACATCTGTCCTGCT
>JBBPQZ010000583.1:0-13705 GCA_038092795.1 Boletus rubissimus | reverse complement strand
AAAGTGGTCACGACTTTTGGCAGGCCCGTGAAGTATTGCCCAAGATAGGACAGTTGTTGAGCGGCGCGTTGACGAATCAACACGTTGCCCTGGCTGCCTTCTCCAGATAAAACAACTATGCTATAGATAACCAAGAAAGGATCCCACTCACCTCGTGCTTCAAGCCACGGGTACTTGACTCGTGTTTGTCCCTGCTGACCTTCCACTACCGGAATACGGCACCAAATAGAGTTGGGAGATTACTACTTCGTTCGTAGTCATGATACGGGACTTGCTAGAACCTCCAGTTATTGAGGCCTATCTCGATTCTCAGGCACCCGCGAAAAGGAAGAAACGGAAGCTCGGAGCACAGTCGAATATATATGGCTTTGGGTTGTTAACAGTCTAGAAGCACATCGACGAGTAGGCTCGGCCGAGACCCTGATGATGATCAGTCATGACTAGTGACTCATGACAAATGCCCAACCATGCAGGACCATCATTTGTAACCGCCTCGCTGGCACTGTCAGATGAGTACGAACGAATTGTTGGATTTCCGATGCTCGTCGTCGAATCGCCCGGGATTCAGCAATGCAGGCTGAGCGAGGTATGGATCAGACCGTAGAAGTAGGTCGGCTCGGAGCACTTCAACTTCCGAATGGGCCCAGTTGATCGGGAGACGAAAAGCGAATTCGGTCCCAAAGGCTATACCCTGGTTTGGTCAAGGACGTCCTTTTCATCAACTCAGAGCTGTCGTGACCTGAAAGTCGGATATTGGAATCAGCACAGCTGTGTACACTGTGAACGGAGGAGCATGCAATGATGCACTGTGCAGATGAGTCGGTGTCCTTGTCACCGACGGCTTGCCTCATAGTAGACCAGACCAGTCACGAGGGTATTTGTGACAAGGCCATCCGCAGTAATGGATGGCTCGAGCGGTGCCTTGACGTGTCGTTCGTCGAGAACGAGTGGTGCCGGAGAGAGCTACAGTATATACCTGCATCATAAAAGAGTACTTGCCCACACACGTGAGCCTGAAACGCCTGGACCAGAGAGGCAGTACAGTCGATTCTCTCATGATGCATACACCCTTTGGGAGACTTCCGACACACGAACTACTAAAAATTCCAATTGAACATAGTGAGAAGTATTGCAGTATAGTATGACCTCTCAGTAATCTATGTTCCCCGCAGGACATAGCACCTTGAGTTGATAGTTCGGCCCCTGCCAGTGCTGTCTGAAAGAATATGCGTTATGAGAAAGTTGACCCTACCCGATGCTCGCAAAACGGCTGGCTGTTAGGTTTAACCGAATGACAGATCCCGAACCGTTCGCAACCTTGTTCGTTGTAATCGGGGAAGTGCCACAGGGGCAACAAACGAGATATCTGACACCAACCCGGTACCAGTGTATCGTCCTCCACATGACCTTGGGATTTCAAAGATGCGGCTCACTTTGCGTAAACATATCATAGCTTCTGATTGACGTCGCAAGAGGTCATTACGGAAAGTTTCAAAGCACGGCTACACCACGACATCATCGAGTCCGAACGATGGGTATAACACAGCCTCATTCCCAGCTGGGTCGAAAACGCGCCGATGAGGTCGCACATCAACGCGCCGTTTCAACGGTCGAACAGAAAGCATCAATTCGCACAGATTGAAACGAGAAATCAGCCAGGTCCCGCTCGCAGTGTTCCCTTATCGCACAAGGTTCGAGCAAACCAAGTGGAATATGTCCTCTTTGAACCTTGGAGGGGTTATTTACATCATGCACATTGATTGACATTCGCTAACTTCAAGTTGACTTCGAACTCGCTTGAATTTGGAGCTTCGGGGATCCTCACGTACACAAAGCGGTGCGTGTGTGCACCCTATCAAGACAAAAGGTACGAATATTCACAATAGGCCGCCTTGCTCAAAGTATCGCTGGGATAATAAAACCAACTTTACCGTCACTGGGGGAGAGACTTGTGACTGTGCACATGTGCCATGCGGGTAGGCTGTGTGCGACACCGCGGTAGGCATCGGTGACCTAGTTAACCACTGACCACGCCGCCGCGTTTTCTGGAAAACGTCGTTGCAGTGCCAAGATAAACGTACATCGGGCACAAGGGTTTTGACAAACCAAAGTCAATTGGATCTACAGTGTAGGGCCGTGTGGGCGGTACTAGCCTGGTCTCGATGTTGCATCGAAAGTCTGGATAACTGTCTCGACTGCAACGAAAGAAACTATGGTGAGCTGGTAAACAGTTCCACGGAGATTTTACGGAACCGAACGCGCGTGTGAAGAAAAGAAAAGTGAAAAATGGATGGATGTTCCTTAGATACCATGGTAGTGTGGGGATGTTCCAACCGGGATCACAAAGATACATCAGTTCCCAGCTTCCCGATGACAGAGTCAAAGTTCGACCTTCCAGTGACATGTAAATCCTCGGACCCGGAGTGTTGTGTACCATCGACTCGGAGTAAAAAAGCTTCCGACCAAGGCTGAATGAGATCCTGCACCCATAATCATCCGGCCTACGAGCTAATGATCGGTATTACGAACATAGCAAGGCATTATTCAAATATGGGCTGCCAGGTTTGCTCAAGCTCGCACATGCCACCCACGTGACAGGAGTCTGCAAGGCAGGGGGGAATAACGACATAAAAAGGAAAAAGATTTATTGATGAGTCACGTACACTCTATGTACGCCCGGGAGTTCCTTTCACTTCCGACCCTGATATTAGTGCCTTGTCAATCCAGGTGTGAGCAAAGGGGTGTCATTGTGATCGTCCGTGGTGATGGTGAACGTGAAACATTGCCAAGCCATCCGCACGTGTCGAGAACACGGTAGCATTTTCTAGTGAAAGCCTGAAAATAATGACAGCGGGAACCCATCGTGGTCTTGTTGCACGCCGCAGCGGAAGAACTTTGTTAGGAATAGCCTGTCATTTCTGCCGGTGACTAAAACTCTACCGGAGAGGCATGCAGGCACCAGATATCACTTACAAATTTTGATTATGAGAAATGGTGATCAAGTAAAGAGGTACAACGGCTGATGAAAACGTGAAAATGCCTTGACGAAATTTTTGGATGCAGCCGCACATATGCATCATGACACTAAAGTGAACTTCTTGATTCAACAGCAGGTTCCGAGGGCGATCCGACTCACTGATGGAAGAGAATGCAAGTATCAGCACGGGCCTGCTACCACCAGCGGCTATGGTCTGGAAAAAGAATCTAGCTATCGGCGGAGATGCTACTTCAGGCACTGGGAAGCTATTGTTTCTTTGTTGGCTGCCGTCGATGACGCATCTTGAACACCATCCACCAACTCTCGGGGCTGCTTTTCCTCGATCTATTGGGCTCGTAATAATGACAATCCTTCAAATCAGGACACGCAGGGTAACTTGGTGAAGTCATGCATGACCACGGTTGGATTGATCATCCATTGCTCGAATTTGACAGACTTGAATGAAAAATCAATCCGGGGAAGTTACAACACGTACGTAGTTATTGGGATCAGATTGACCTGACACAACAACACATGTGGGGAGCTTCAATGGATTACTCCCACCCAAACTATGTACTAGGTTGATTGGGGTGCTGATGCTGATGCCCGAAATGCGCGATTTTGCGTGCGTAGCACTGGCGCACGCGACTTGTTCAGGACGTTCTCAGTATGCCATAATGAAAACCTTGGCCACTACCCAAATTTCGTCAGCTCTTGGCACTGTCCTGTTTATCATTGAAGTCGTACCTTTGGATCAACGGCCGAACCAACGGAGCACAGCAATCGAGGTCACTTGCTACGAGTAGACAAAGGTTCGCAACAGTTTGACATCAGCGCTCCAGTGACGCCCATATTATTTAGCTGAGTTGGGTATGGCGGACGAACAACTCAAGGATTCGGGTTTTGACCGAACGTGCGAATTGGGGCAGGTGAGCACAGCAATTTGCATCCCAAGTCCACGGCGACTGGATGGTCGACGAAATAATTGTACGTACCGACACTGTAGTACGATCAATATTGTGGAGCGAGACCGATAAGAGCCTTCACAGCCTATCTAGATGAGTCCACTCAGGGTATTTAAATTGCTAGGTGCGCGCGTGGGATCCAAAATTCGCGCTCTTCGAGAGCTGCTCTCTGACGTTGGGCAAGTTTGAAGTGCCACTGAGCGTGCTAATGAAAAGAGAAGGGAATGGACCAACATGTCAGCGGGTTGGCAGCGGCTCATGTGGATGTCACGGCAAGGCATGGCCGGTGTGAGAGTCAGACGGATCGGTCGACAAGACGATCAAAATGAAACTCAAACAAATCGCTGTTAGGGTGTCGCCGACGGATTCGTGAACCGGAAGAAGGGATGATGGGGAACCCAAGTGATAATTGCAGCGGATCTCGTCAATACAAAACCGGCCAGGGCTTGAAAAAGCTCCTTGGCCTGAATTGGGCCGCCGCGTGTTCTGCTTGTCTGATCAGGTCCATCTCCCTTGAACAACGGCAAGTCCGGCTCCCAGAACTATTTGAACACGCACTTCCATGTTCCCAGTAACTTATTTCTGATCGTGCTCGTCGCTGCAGACCTGTGTCTCCTCCTCCCCCTCCGCTTCTCCAGTTTCACTTCATGCCTATCCCCGCCGCGCAGGCACACCTTCCTCTTTGTTAGCGCCTTTGTTCCCGTTCCGCGGTAAACCGGTTCGTCGTCCTCCCCTTTTCACCCTTGGCGCTGTTGGCTGATCGCAGTCCCCTAGCTTCGTTCTCATTCGTGTATATTTAGTACCGTTCCAATAATGGCCAGTAAATCGCCTCCTCCTACCCTGCAACGAGGGAAGGCCTGTCTCCGCTGCAGGTATTTTCGCTCTCTACCTACTGCGCTTCTCCAGCTTGATCATGCTCAAACACGCATTGACCAGAAAACGAAAGATGGTCAGTCTCCTCCGTGTCCCTCAATAGCTCCCTCTCAGATCCTTGCAGAGATGTGATGGCGTCAAGCCTGCCTGCCAACAGTGTGTTCGTGCAAAGAAACCAGAAGCTTGTCAGTACGATGATGGCAAGGGCAAGACAAGGACTCAGCTGTTGCGGGAGAACATCGAACGTCTGGAACAGCGGATAAGGGAACTCGAAGATCCCGAGTACACCTCTCCTTCCGTGACATTACACGATCCTCATTTCCACCGTCGCTCAGAGAGCTCGTCCTCATCCTTGACGGACTCTCCAGGAAGCACGGGTTTTTCCGCGCCCCATTCTCCTCTCCCGCCATCTGGTATGCTGTGCTACGCCAGCCATAGGCCCTGACTAAATTCTCTCATAGCCGCTAGCTCCCCTCAACATTCTTGGATTCAAGGCGTACCCTCACCTTCTCCAACGCCTTTCAGTGATGCCTTCCATATCGAACAGCAGCCGACGGTGGATCTGGCACACATGCTGTAAGTCCATCTTGTTTTTATCCCTTACTTTTCTCATCAGCGCCCGCAGGCTTGATATCTTCTCATCACATCACCATCAGTGCCTCTTAGGTCTCCACATGGGTCGATTACGAGATTCTTTCACGCGCTCGGCTACCGAACACCATCCTTGCCTTACAAACGCCATGTTCCTTTGGGCCTGTTACATTTCTCGACCAGGACCGCTGAGCGAACACGAATCCCACTACCTCAGTCGTTCGCTCGAAGGGCTCAGCGAGGCGCTTCAGTACAATGACCGAGTGCTCGATGTTATCCAAGCCTCCTGTCTTCTCTCCGTTTACTTCTTGTCTAATGGGCGCGCATTAGAAGGCAGCTACCACGCAACCGCCGCGGCGTCATTAACCTTGCAATGTGGCCTTCATGGGGCGATAATGAATCGCTCGGTGTTTGAATCCACTGGGGTACTGGCACCCTTGAAGCTCGAGCCGGCAAAGGATGCTGTCGAACAGGGCGAGAGAATACTGACGTTCTGGCAAGTCTTCATTCTCGATCGATGTTGGTCTGCAGTCCTTCAGAAACCCGTGACCATACCAGACGGTCCTGAGGGGTGCTTGTCTATTATGATGCCGTGGCCACAAGGCATGGAGGAATATGAATCGGTAAGTCAATCTTGGATCATCATGATGTCGATTACTGACGACGATGCTTATTCAGGGCCAAATAGATGATTTCCATTCCTTTTCGACCACCGGGACCTTCTTTGATGGACAACTTTCGAACCTTGGAGGCTTCTCGCCGCTGGCCCTGAGAGTAAAGGCATCCACTCTCTTCCACCATGCTCAACACTTGGCATCGAACTGGGATCAGCGTAGGCGGCTTGACCCTACAGGCTACCTCCACTCCTCTGATGATTATGCAGCATTATCCCTCTCAAGTGCATTCATGGACGATTTCCAAACATTAGAACACACGATTGCACGTTTTCTCTCGACGCTCATCCCCGTCCATCAATTGGACGCCACCATGCCTAATGATAAGCATGCCTACGTCGCAATACACACACTTGCTCATGTTGCGATAATCCATTTGTATTGTCCTTTCGGACACGAAGATCCCGTTGCATACGAAAAGTGCCTCCAGGCGGCGCGCTGCTGTGTCTCCATCGTCAAACACATTACTGAAGCAGATTACGATTTCCTCGACCCGATTCTTGGTGTAAGTTTGTCATTGCTTTGCTCTGTGGTGCGTGTTTGATTGTATTCTTAGCCTTGTTGGACATCCGCTATGGATACGTTGATTCGCGAACTAAACTTGGTCGAAACATCTTGGCCAATCGTCAGCAGTGCCGAAGTCCGCAATGAAATTGGTACGCTACTGTATGCCATGACCAGCCTCGGATCACGGTACCCATTACTTGGGTACTCGGTGGCCAAAGTACAAAAAAGATTATCGGGACTATAATTTGCTCCAGCCACTTGGTGGTACCGCCCCGGCAAAGATGGACGAGACACCTAATCAAACAGCTTGTCGAAATTTTGTCACACACGTGGACTGTTTCCCAATGAACATTTCTTTTTCTTTTATCCCAGATGTTTGGGACGTTCGCCTTCTGGATTCTCTGATTCAGATAAGAACATCTTGGACTTTTCTGTATTACCATCATCACGTTCGTTACGATCTCCCACGTACTATTGGACACTCTTCGGACTTCCCGGCTCAGACACTACTTGGACTCTAGAGACGGCCCGCATTACGGACAGTAGTTTCTTTCGCACTACCCTTCACGATCTGTTAATTGTTACGCTAGTCTATATTTTTATACGTCGCTTCTACTACGATCATATCCTGACGCTTGATCCCGATCCAAATGACTTTGTTCAGACCTGCCTTTTATCCTCGTACACTATTGACTCTTCAGCTACCTTTGTGCTGATACTTGCAGAGTAATCCAGAAAACAACATGGACTTGACGTACCTACGTATTGTACATTCGGATCCCAGTCAGATTGGTTTGGGGGTTTTGGCATAATATATTTGGCAGTATATTGTCAGTTTTTCGCTGATCCCACCAAAACCATAAAGCTCCGTTCTCTTCACTTTTGTGATAACCCGCGTTGTGACTTCTAGAACGATTGATAACCGCTCCTTGGTGCATTGTGCGTCCTTCTTGGCCTTGGCAGAATGACAGTGAACAAGCCAGGCTGCGAAGCGCCACGTAGTACGTAAGTAGTGGTCTGGGAAGTATGATGCCCAGACCGTTCAACGGCATCTTTGACAAAGAGTTGACTTTTCACTTGTAGGCTCGGCCCAGCTTATCGATAAACAAGCGTTATCGAACGACGTCGTCCTTGTAACCCAGATTGTCATCTTTGGGCTGAGGAGACGTTCCGAATAAGCAGACATGTCTCGTTTGGATGGCTCGGACCGTCACGGCAGCTCCTCGCTTGCCTCTTCCATCTACAGTGATTCGCCTCACACCTCCCTCGTCAGTTCCCCGGACCAAATTATAGCAGACGGAGAGCCAAGCACGCGTCGCAATCGTCGGATGCCGTCACTGGCCAGTCTACCGGCGCAACCCCGTAGCCCAGTGCTCGAGCAGCGTAGTCTCTCCTACAGCACCAATCACCGCACGTCCACTACAAATAGCGCACCACGCACGTCTACGACTACGCGGCTCTCCACCTGTTCTCTCTCATCGCACGCGCACCAGTGGTCACTCTTTGGACAGCTCATGGAGAACGAGGGACAACTTCGGGGTTCGGGCGCCGTTTCTCCCGGACCGAGACGGATATCCTTAGATCAACGTTCCCGTCACTCGCAGGTTTCTTCACTCGTCCAGTCGCCGGTTGAGGAGACATCGAGCGAAGTCCTCGCTGCTCAGTACCCGATGCAGGTTGCCGACCCACCACAAGCGGGAAGCTCTCAAGACGTGTATTCTGAGCACCAAGATCCAATGGACGAGGAAGTATCTTCAGAAGATTCCGAAGAAACGGTCGCTACTACGACACGTGCCTCTCGCACGGGCATGACACGTTGGATCCCGTCACGTGTGCCTACGATGCCTCTTCTATGGAAGAATATGCTCAAATGCTCTATAGCATACTTCATTGGGTCACTGTTCACGTTTCATCCATCTTTGTCTCATTTCTTTGGGGACTTGGCGTCCTATGGATCTGTTGAGGGTGGCCCATACCCCTCCGCACACCTGATCGCAACAATGTAAACCGGATTCTGTTCGTGCTTCTTCATGTGCTGATATCATTCCAGCGCTGTGTATTATAACCCTGCAAAAACTGTTGGAGGGATGTTTGAAGCCGATTCATTTTGCATGGTAGCATGGCTGTATTCTGCTCTTATGAGCTTCAGTGGCCTGTCCTTGTTTTGGTGGCTTGAAGTGAAACCGGGATTGGAACTGTTGGCCGACTTTGTACCGATAATATGGGTGGGGTTGACGATATGGGGACTAACGTGGATGAAAGTATGGATGGCGAAGCCATCGTTTAACTCAGGCAAGTTTTTCGGGATTCAAGAAAGAAGTACATACTAAAAACCGATCTTTGACAGCATGCTCAATGTCGGCAACCGTCCTGTTCGTCGTGTAAGTGCTACTTGTTACACTGCTCTTGCGCAACTTGGCTGATCGTTGAGCTAGAATGGTGAGGGAGGGCACTTGGGAAACTCTCTTGTCGGTATCATCCATCGTGCTGGTGGGCACTGCTATATCGAACCTGGTCTGTTTCTCGCTGTGGCCACAGAGTGCTACCTATAATCTCCAAGTCAACATGACAAAGACACTGGACTCCTTTTCGACGTTGCTTGGAATGATCACCAGTACATTCCTACTTGAAGAACCGATCCGAAAGCCAAGTAACGAGAGGATGCAGCGAGCGGTGGAGAACCACCAATCTTCCTTCACGAGTCTGAAGAAGAGCCTGGCTGAGGCGCGCTCAGAGTGGTTTGGTATTCTGGGCGAACGGGAAAGGGTTCACTCTAAGCAAGCATACGGAGATGCGGTCGATAGTCTCACGCGTCTTGCTCAGCATCTCAGTGGTCTTAGGAGCGGAACGAGACTACAATACGAACTCTCCAAAGCGCAAAGAGACGGGAAGCTTGTTCTACGGCGTCCGTCCGAGGACGAGCGGGATGGGCACGCCACACCGGGACTTAAGGGCAAGACCCGATATTCCCTCGCACCGCAGACGGACGATCTCGAAGAAGCTCTACTACGTGCAGCTGCGGAAATGTTTGGTGATCTGATGGATGACGTTGGTCCACCATTGAAAGCACTTTCGGTGAGGCAATCTGCGTCCTATACTTCATCTGGCAGAGTTATAATAAAGCTTGAGAACAGAATGCATGTACGTCTTGTCTGAAACGATTACGAGAAGCGTTCGTGAATAGTCAAAACACCGAGGAGTACAAGATGATGCAACCTCAAGATTTTCATAAAATTATCGATGGCATTGATAGGGCACTGTTTACGTTTGAAAGCACCTCGAACCACGCGGTCTTGCGTCTGTACAGGCGAAGCAATTTTGCTCCCGAGTACATGGAAAAGTCGACTCATTCATCCTTGGAAGACAACTCATTACTGGCAGAGAGCGAGCATGAACACATTTTCCTTGTTTATTTGTCAGTGGACCTGGGCCGTTCAGGACCAGACTGTATACTGATAAGTAGCTGTGCAGCTTTATTTTTACCTTGCAGGAGTTTGCCGGGGAGTTGATGTCCCTTACCGACGCCATGCGAAGAATATATGCAGTGGAGTTAGCCAGGTTCTCCAGACAAAACTGGTTCAAACGCTATTTCATCGACGGGCCAAAGTCCTTCCTTTCTTACATCAGGACGTTCCGATGGCGAAAACGATCAGAAAGAACCACGCGGGCCGGTTTGCGTCGCATTTGTAAGCACTGGACAATTCATTCTTCCCAGCATTTCGAATTGATTTGTGGTGTCAGCAACGTATTTCAACGCCGACGAGCGCCATCCCAAGGTGTCGTTTCCCAAGATACGTCCTCATGCGCCGAATACATTACAGACCCCGGATCGCTCGAACCTCACCCTTGTCGAGCGATTTCTCCGCTCTCTATGGGATCTTGGGGATCGGTTGAAGGATCGTAATATCAATTATGCGTTCAAAGTCGGCATGTCCACCGCTTTGTTGTCCGCTCCTGCATTCTTCGATGCCACACGTCCGTTATTTACGGAATATAGGGGGGAATGGGCGCTCATATCAGTGAGTTCACCCTGCGGGGTTTATGGGCCTGGAAGCTGACTAAAATTACGTCGAAGTGCTTCGTCGTGATGTCCCCTACGATTGGAGCGGTGGGTTCCTCCCCAATTGGGATCAGAACCGTGATCGATGCTAACTATCCCCTTTGAAGACCAACTTTCTGGCCGTTCATCGTGCCCTAGGGACACTGTACGGTAAATCTTGTCCGTAAAACGGCAGTTTCGTTGATAAAAGACACAGGTTTGGTGCCGTTGTAGCGGCTGGGATATATTCCGTGTTCCCCGAAAATGGAGTTGTATTATCGATATTCGGATTCTTCTTCTCATTACCGTGCTTCTACTACATTGTGGCGAAGCCGGAGTACGCTACCACAGCACGTTTTGTGCTCCTGACGTATAATTTGACATGCCTATATGCGTACGTTAACTGGAGCCTACACCATGCTTATCGTTCTTGACTCACCTCTTCTCGTAGATTCAACATACGGGAGGATAGTGTACCAGTGCTGGACATTGCCTACCATCGATCGACTGCTGTCACCGTTGGGGTTATATGGGCGCTAATCGCATCACGTCTTTGGTGGCCGTCGGAAGCTAGACGTGAATTGAGCAAGGCTCTTGGAGAGTAAGTTTGCACTTATCAGATCTGAATCCTTACTCAGCATCGTTGGCTCGGAACACAGGTTTTGTCTGAATATTGGCTGGCTGTACACTCGCTTAGTCGCCTCGAATTCTGGCCTGGTCGACTACTTTGATGATACCACGAATATTGATGGGCCACAGAACGGATCACAGCCAGCCTCGGGCGAGAATACGCCACTGCTATCCAAATCAGCCAGCGCACAGCTCAGTACCTCCATCCAGGAGTTCATGGCTATGTATGTGGTGATTTCGTGAAGTTGAACAGGACTCATTGCTGATCCTTTTCCCCCCCTTCCAATAAAGGGAACTTCATCTCCAAATCAAACTGATCGAACTGCAGGGACTGTTGGCTCAAACGCAACACGAACCGCGTTTGAAGGGCCCTTTTCCTATTCTGCTATACCGCTCGATATTGACTAGTCTGCAAACCATATTGGACAAGCTCCATAGCATGCGGTGCGTCACCACGCGAGAGGAATGGTGGGTGATTTCGTTTTTGCGTCAGAATACTCCATTCTTAACGTATTTCCTGTGCGCTCCATAGGTTCACGGTAAGCTCGAGTCTCGGCCATAACGACATCCCTGTTGATACATCGCCTTATCGTCGTCCTAGACTGTGAGGAGGGACTTTATTCTTCCTGTCAACAAGGAGCGGCGTGAGATGGTTGGCAACATCATCCTTTACTTTACCACTTTGGCATCTGCATTCCGTTTGAAAGCTCCGCTGCCCCCTTATCTACCACCTGCCGAAAAGGCTCGAGAACGTTTGGTAAGTCGCACGTAATCATGTTGGCCAGATGTCCTGAACGCGTGGATATAGGTGGATGCCATCCGAAAATTAGACGTGGTGAGGAACCGCGAGGTCCATGCATCCAGGCAGCTGCTCTTCTTCGCATACGCGCTCACGATGAAAGGCGTCACGCAAGAACTCGAATCTCTTGGACACACTCTTCAGGATGCGTTTGGAGTCATCGGACAGTCTGCAGAAGAGTTCGATGCGTTGTTCGCGGAGGAGGTCAGAAGGGATCGTGGATCCACTCTGTGGGTCTGACGCATGTATGTTGCTTGCGTGAAACGGCACATAGCATATGACGTGGAATGCAAGGACGTTCGTAATGACTCGTTGGGTCCTTTTGGTCAGCTATTCAACCCTTGCGGGTGATGCGTGTTTTGGCGCAGGTGTGACATGCACGTTTAATGAACAAGGGTCAAGTCATCCTCGTGGCTTATCGTTTTGTTTCCAGTGTCCTTTGTTTCCTCTTGGAGACCGGGATTGACATGGATGACGAGTCCTTTTGAGGTATGTCGTAAAGCAACTCGACCATGTCGTTGATATGTTTCCATTCTTCGACTTTACTGGCTCATAACACGGGGTAAACCGGGCGGATCTACCAACGTCGGGTTAGAACGGTCAGTCCAGGGACTCGTGCGCCTCGACCGATCGTCCAAGGCGTGTTTTCCCTTTTTTCCAAGGCTCATCAAGGGAGCGAAAAGGATCCCATGGGTCACACCGTCATGTGCATATCTTCAAGGTTCTGGCGGAAATTTTTCGCGAAAATGACATCACCCACAAAGGGATTCGCCTCGCCCACTTACGGCGTATTCATGACATCTTGTTGTTCCCCAAAGACACACACGCATTGGTGGTGACGAGCATGTTCATGGGATCACAGAAGCGGCTTGTATGAGGATTACTCGAAAGCTGTCAATTAGACCCCTCGTGGCTGGTGTTCGCCGGGTGACAAGGAAAGGACGACACTGCGCTCTTATCGGTTGCAGTTCGCCGCGCTTGGCGTCGGTGGTCACATTTACAGTTGAATACAATAAAGAACCCGTGCCACGATCATCCGACCGGCCTCATTGGAGATAATACTTCCATCCGGGGGACGTGTATTCCTTCGCGAAGCGCCGTAAGAAGAAGAGATTGCGCCTGAATCTCATTGGCGGAGTCGGAGCGAGGGTGGAGAGGGGGAGGCTGCACCTGCAAGGGTTTTATATAAGTGGCCTGACCGGGGTTTCGTGTGGAAAGTTGCTGCGGTGGGTTTCGCCCCGTTCTTTGCAAACGCTTTTGAAGCGTCTTCTCTCCTTGCCTCTCAGCTTGAGGCTTTCCCTGGCTCCTATACGTTCAAAGTTTCATCCCGCTCCCCATCGTTAACGCCTTTTGTTTGGGTTTAACTCCTCTTCTTCTTTCCCCCCGCCGTCGCCTTTGCTCTCACCCGTGCCAAGATCTCTCTGCACGGATGTCGACGCCAAGTGCGCCAGTCAAGGATGAGTCTGCAGTGACGCCTGCCAAGTCCGAACCACCTGCTGAGGTACAAGAACAAGCCAGCAAAAAAGCTGACGAAGTCGCCGTTGAGATCACAGGTTCGCACCCCCCTTTTTCTTTCTAGTCAAGCCATGATCACTGATCGTGACGCTATTTCTTTTCTTTTCTTTTCTGTTCTTTTCTTTGTTTTTGCTT
>JBBPQZ010000582.1:0-13716 GCA_038092795.1 Boletus rubissimus | reverse complement strand
GGCCCATTCCGCATTCGATCAGCAACACAATGCTTCCAATCCCCGTTGCCACAGTCATAATTCATCTCGGAGTTAACCGCATCCAGGAAACGCTCGAATGGGGAACGTATCCCACCCGAGTAGCTCTGTTCTTTTGATTATCAGCGATTGCACCGAACGACTACTCCCTTTGTGGTATCTGCGTCTCCCGTTCCGAGTTATCGAAGGATTCAGTGTGATCTGGTTCTGGTTCGGGAACGAGTGCTTGCTGCCTAGGTGCCCCTGAACCTCACACCAATCACCCGGACTGCTGCGAGATTTTCAAGAGACGTTAGAGTAATGAACTTCTTCAGAGGAGTTTACAATCTTGCGTGGACAAGACTGGTCCTCACCAGGTTCTCGGCTAGGCCCCCTCACTGGTCTGAAGTTGGCAATTAGCATCACACTAAGCTTGACTATGATTCTGACGCACCTCTTGGGATCGTGCACGAACAGAAATTCCGAGTTTGTTGGATATAAAGGGGCATTGCAATAATTGTCACAGTGGAAATTTAGTTCGAGTTAGTTCCATTGATAGTTGAATGTCCGCGGTATCCGAGCAAGCGAAACGATCAAATTATCGATAATAAACGATGAATCGCCGACATATTTTTTGCAAATCCAAACTGACTTGTATTGGAAAGAGAAAGTCGTAAACAATGTGTGGGCGTAGAAAGGCGTTTAAGATACACGACATAATTCTATTCGCGTAAGGGCTACAGTCGAGGCTTGCCTGAGCCTATCCCTTCGTAAAAGCGCAACAAGTATTATATGGCCCGAACAATACATCACCAAAACGTTTCAATTCGCGAACACGCCCTGACGACGTGCTTCGCAAATCATCTATTCATCATTGACGAGACCCGCAGGATCTCAAGGGGAAGAGCAATGCGTGGGAAATGATGCACTCAAGGGGGTGACCATCCCACAGGCATGAAATACCAGGTGATGGGCAGCATACCGGTGCTCAGATCACCAAGTTGCTCAAACATACCGATGGACATATCTTGAACATCAATGAGAAACTGCACCAAAAACAGATTAGAGTGTAGGCATACCTAGATCACCCGAGGCACAGCTCTGGCATTCGTCACGCATCATGCCATATGCTGCCTGCTCGTTTGCTGTGTTTGTGACGTAGACCCACTGAAGAATGACATGAGAGGTTGGTATCAAACATACAAGGACACTTACTTGACCACAATTGGTTCCTGAGCCATATATCTGCGATGAAACGGCGACAATGCGATCGCTGTTGCTATTATTGTACCCACATGCACCCATGCCATCATAGAACCATGTTCCCTGAGTGGCCAGAGGTCAGTATCAGAACACGGACGAGGGTCAAGAGTCGACGTACTGTCCCGGACTGTGTATCCCGTTTGTCGAGTGCCTGATCAAATGACAATGGTGCTCCCAGTACAAAGAGAAAGAAGATGCTCAAGACGGTGAAGACGGTAGAAAATTGGTGCATTATGAGAGGAAGAGCGAGGGACTGAGAGCAATCTGGGACGCTGGAATCCGAGCGGGAGGCTAGCAAGCTCGACTGCTATGCATCATTTTCAGGTGCCTTTTATACGCAAGGCCCGTCCTTACCTCACCTATGGCGGGATAACGGACTGCTGTGCTTGAACGGGAGATCGACCCGGAAGGAGATCATATACCCACATACCAAACGGGCAAAAAGAGGGTCAATTGCTTTCGGCGTCTCAGCCGAGAAGACGTAGCCACGGATGTCAGGTTTTCACTTGAATTACTGATTCCGGGGCGGGAGGGATGCAGCAGGGCATACATGAGGAATTCGCGCGGAACACGGTTGCGAACGAACCTGACAGCCGACAACCCGCTCGCTCACGAGAAGAGGACGACCGCCGCGCAAAAAAAGTATAGTAATTGTCTCACCTGGTGTTCACCATACTAACTTGGAACGGAAGGTTTGGACATCGTCAAATTTGTCAGCCGTTCTTGCCAAAGGACTCTTCTTCCACTGAGTTTGGCCTGGAGTCCCTGTAACTTACCGATTAGAACATCGCCGCAGTACTCGCGCAAGTCCAAGCCCGCATCTTACCAATTGATTGCCGTTTCTATCACCTGGTCACACCTTGCAATTTTCCCTGTCATCGACAAGTTGATTTTCTGCCATGCGTTGTCGGGGCCGGCCTGGCCAACACCTGATAAGTTGGCCAGGAATCAGGATGATCGCAAGGTTCGGATCAAACTAACAGATATTACTGAATTTAGGTCGTGGTAGCCTGACATTACTCTCTGGGAGTCACAGTCCGAATCTGAAGTTCACGGTCTGGGTAGTCGTCTCGTTGTCAAAACTGGCGAGCGAAGTTCTATATTACCTCTAAATTTTCGGGTTGGCTCATGGGTAACACCGTGAGTCGGCCGGCTGACACCATACTCTCGGAATGTCCGCAAACATAGGGTACACTGTTGGTGTAGGTTGAAACAAATCCACGCCGGTCCCATGCCCGCCATACAGCGCAACATGCAATGTTGCTCCCACTGGTATACAGCCCTACCTCTAATAATACCTTTTGCGAACACGCCTGGAATATCTCGAATGTCGCGGTAGCACGTGTGTTTCGAGTAAATCCACATGTCCACCATGCAGGGCTATTGTTTCCACCGAGAATTACGGACCGGGCTCATTGAGCGGCGAACATTTCTTCCGTTGCCGCCTTTACAGCCTCCTTCGCTCCGCGCCGTGAACGCATTTTTACTTTGTCGCCAGGTAAAGAACGTAAGTCCTCGCAGTAATTAAGGTTTTTCTTCTCGGTTTACCTCATCGCCTGGTCGCGATGTGTATTGTGCAACGCGGGAATGTTTAACAGTAACGTCTGAATCACCCACGGCGGCCTGGACCCCAAGGTAATTCATGTCATCACCTTTGATCACCGCCCCACACTTCTCTTAGCATAGCGTCATAGCTACGAGTGTTGCAGCGAACCACCTCATGGGAGTATGCCCCCCTGAATAAAAGCGGTTTGACACCAAAATATTCGAGCTGGTGTGGACGCCATGATGCACTAGAGCCGCTTTGGAATAACGTAAATATGTGTCACACCCCACTCACTGGGGTGTTGCAGAGTCAAACTTGAGTTAGCGCCAACGGATTCCGGTGGTGGTGAAATCAAACTCCCTTCCGAGTCATTGGAAGGATATTCGTTGTCACCGCGAATTTGGGAGTGTCAATTGCGAGTAACCTGAGGCAGTTTTCGCATGCGATCTTTTCGCCACACGTGATAGCGTCATTGCACAGTTGGCAACAATTTGCTGTGGCTGCGGCAACTTGCATTAATTCTTGGACGTTATTACACTCAGAATCTACTCACACTAAGCACTGACTCGTCAAAGTAATTAGGAATGCAACAGGTCGAGAGCTACGGTCAGAACCTCCCAGTAAAACGTATTTCTCGATTGTCGCGACGCGGAAGTTGAACACATCGCCAGGACCAAGTGGATCGTATCGCCGGACTTTTCGACGCCCATCTAGGGCTGATCATTGATGTAGGTAGTCCCATCGCGGAAGAATGGTGTGGAATGTTTAGTGCATCGTTTTTTCAGATTCACGACATTTACCGTGATCGAGCAGCACTGGAACGCGAATATGCATCAAAGCTTCAGCTTCTGGCGAAGAAGGCTGCGGAACGAAAGAACAAGGCTGCTACCTCGCTTGTTGCTGGAGACAGTCCCACGAAACCCTGTTCTGACAGCATTATCCAACAAAAGTAGGTGAATTTTCTTATATCTCGTGATACTTTCTCAGAGATTACCTTTGGTTTAGCACACTCATTAACGCCTATGCTCAAATCATTACCTCTATCTCACTAGTCTCCCAGGACCATGTTCAATTAGCTGACACGATCACGGCGCAGGTGACAGAACCCCTCAGGGCATTAGAGCGCCGAAATGAAAGCCTGAAGAGAAAGGTTCGGGCCGCCTGCTGTAACTTTTTAGATGCCATCGAGCTCACGTGTCTTGTAGCAATCCCAGCTTTACCAAAATTTGCTATCAGAACGCGAACGCTTTTATCAGGACCGTCTGAAAGTTCGTGTTGCCAGAGATTTCTTCCCCGAATGAGTTGATCTGTTGTTGGCGTAGAATAAGCAAAAGGAACGTCTACACTAAGTCATTTCTTGGCGGGGCCTCGACAGTATTGACCTCCTCTCAGTACGACAACGACTGTACCGAGGTCGACGTATACCGCCAGAAGCAGGTATTTTGTCCGGCAATTGTTGCCTATTGTGATTGCTGTAAACTGCAAGCAGGGGCAGGCTCAACAAGATCGGCACGCTGACCGGGCGCAGCGGCAGTATGAACAACACCGAGATGGTATGCTTACTAGCAAGAAGTGAGGCTATTCGTTCACGTGTCAAGATCACCGACTGACCACCTGCAGCGTGTACCTTGTTTCCGTCGCAGTTGCTAACAAAGTCAAAGATAAGTTCTACACGGAGGATTTGCCTAATCTTGAGGATGTGCGTGACGTTACCTTGAACTTTCAGTTCGCTTCGGTAAACTCATAGATCGCCATCCAGAGTTTCCGTGAGTGACATTCCTCTCGACTTTGGGACTCCCTTAGGAGCTGCAATTTCAGAGAAGCTGCAGACTCGGCTAGTGGAGAATTGCACGAATGTCCTGCTTCAAGCGCAAACGATACAGGTATCACATCAAGAAGTATTGAAGGATCGTCTTACTTCTGTGACAGCTGCACTCGATGGAATCCAATCTCACAAGGACCAAAATCTTTTTGTTGATCTCAACATCAGACCATTTAGTTTACCTAGTGACTGGAATTTTGAGCCCTGCACGAGTCACTATGATACCGTAGGTTACCGCATCCTGTCGGCTGCATCGGCGTGCTAACATTCTCCTAGAATGAGTTCTGTCTTGAATCTTCCCCGAAAGTATTTCTCCAGAACAAACTTGGTCGTTCGCGGAGAAAGCTACAGGAACTGGAGTCGGTTCTCAGCGCGAAACGTGAGAGGGTGCATCCTGTTGATGTGAGACTACTGACTCACAATGTGGCAGGCAATGAGGTAGAAAAGTATAACGATTTGATTGCCTCATATTCCGTAGACAACACGCTTGGGAACATCGACGATGTCGTGAATGTACTGAGCTCCATCGTCTGTGATGCATATTCATAGCATATTTTCTGCAGTGTTTTCTAGATGCACAGTATCAAGCGACATTCTTTGCGACATCGGAGGTCGTCCTCCGCACAGAAATCGACACCATCGTGGCGGCGCTTGGTGGTAGGTTGGAATAATGTTGGGTTTCCAAGCCTGACGGAGATGATTCCTCAGGTGACGAAGGTGGTTCCAGTCCGCATGACTTCAAGAGCTCGTCATTCTCCATTCCCACTACGTGTGGTTACTGCAAGGTGCGAACCGATTCAGCGGATTATAGCGTCCAGGATATTTACGAAGCACAGACCTCGATCTGGGGACTAAGCAAACTTGGAAAAACGTGCAGGGCGTGTGGATTTTCAGTCCACGCAAAGTGTGAACTGAAGGTAGGGGAAATCATTTCTCACTATTCACCTCTGTAAATACATGAAAGGTACCCGCGGAATGTACCGGCGTTCGCGGCGATCACCGGGTCGCGGAAACGCCGTCTAGGACCTCGTCGACGATACCCCGAAAGGAAATGAGCAATGACTCTCCTCGAGTAGCTTCCTCCAGAAGACCCAGTTCCACCCATTCATCTGCAGCTGACAACATTGAAGAAACCCCAACGCCGTCCTCGTTCGTGCAGGTCGACGCACCGCATGGTTATCCATCAGCTCGTGTCGTATTTGATTTCTCAGCATCCTCGCCCTTTGAGCTGAGTGTTTCTGGCAAGTGGATTCTTCTCATGAACATGCGCTATCTCATGAATATACGGTTCTTGATACGTTCCACAGAAGGAACAACCGTCCATGTGGCAGAAGATGATGATGGTTCCGGTTGGGTTAAAGTGACTGACAACCACGGTGGGAAAGGGCTCGTTCCAGCTTCCTATCTTGAGATCCCCGACGTAAAATCGGTTGAGCCCTCTGGGAGCTCTGAGGAAACACGGGCCTCCGGGCAATTTGGTAGGCATCTTTCCGCTGTCAGTCCGATTGAATGACAACAGGAGTGCACGCTAGTGCGAGTGATATATGATTATGAAGCCCAAGGCCCTGATGAGCTTAGCATTAAAGAAGGAGAAGTGCTTGAGCTTTCTTCTGGTCCATATGGCGGTCAAAATCGCGCTGACGGATGGTGGGAAGGTGAGAAAACTTGCCCCTTAGTTATTAATAAATGATTGACCGATTACAATTTTAGGGTATTCAAATGACGGAATGAAAGGAATATTCCCCAGCAATTATGTACGTCCCTTCTTGCAAAAAAGCAACAAGGTTATTGAGTATGGGCGTGCCAGGTTGAATTAGTCTGATTGTTTTGCAGTCGCATCCTTCCGTCGGTCTGTATGTGGTTTGTATATCAAACGTTTGTTGTGTATGTAAGACACCTTCCATACCTCACCGTGAAGCAGCATGAACCCATGATTTCAGGCAAGCACGCTGCAGGGTTCTTCTCGTAAGTGGCGCGGAAGTGAACGATCGTACCGACCTTCTGGCTCAATGATAACGCTGAAACCTGAGAGAGGGCAGTATCGCCGTTGAGCATAGAATTACTCCAGGTGAATATATTGCGTCACAGGTTCGGCTTAGCCGAAAATTCGGTTGCATCGATTGTTTAGGCGGACATGCGTTCATGTCTCGTCAACGGTCACGCTCTGGGTTGATCGGATAGTCACAATGGTCACGAGCCTATCTTTTGAGACTCTGACCTTTTCCAGCACATTGTACCCTTTCTTAACTGGTTGTATCGGTAGGTGAACGTTGACCGCCGAGAGCGCCAGGAACAATCCCAAGGAATGATGTCGTACAATTACGATGTCATGCGACGTGGTATTGGTAGCTGTGATGAGAGCGAGCAAGACAAATATGGTGCTCCATCACAATTAACAACGAGAAAGGATACAGGTATTTGACTTGGTGAGTTTCCACCCAGAATCCATGCTTTCCGCTCTCATGACAGGAAATGGGTTTATAACATTCGACCGAAGGTCGGGGCCTAGGCCAACGCCAGTGCGAAACACAATGCTGGTCCGCACAGCATACCCACTCGCTACGAACTATGCATCCCCCCTAGATGTTATAGTTACCACTGGGTGGGGTATCCGTTATCTTAGCCGCTGTCTGATAATTGAATTAATTTACCTCTCAATAGTTAGCATGCGTACCGTTCTGTTCCTCAACGGCGTGTAAACGCGGCCTTCTGTTGACCGCTGTTGACCAGCTGATAAATATGTATTGATCGATGCTCGCTCCACTGACAGACTCTACCTCGGCTCAAATGCCCAAGGAGTGGACGGCGTTTCTCGACGCGGATTTTTGCTACCCTGTTTCCCTTCGTGTTTTCCTTCACCCAGATGGGGGCCAAACCTGTCTTTCGACGCCTCCAAGGGTGTCGATCGTCTGGAGAAAACATGTCGATGTCACCTCGTCACGCCACCAAAGGCTGCGAGCTGTGGACGAGGCCACCCTATTTCACCGACCATCCCTCGCTCCACTCCAACGCGGCTCCTCTTGTGAAAGATCGCACTGTTAATAAGATCAAATGCAAATTCTCCAATGGACGAGGGCAACACCCAAAATTTTTCACAGTCCGAACTTGTCGAGAAGGCTGTCCACGCTGCATGAGCAGGACCTGTCAGTAGTGCCTTTCCGAGCGATTGCTTTCACCAGCGATCTGTCTTGGGCCGAACTTCCGGAGTTTTTATTGCCCCTCCCGGGTCTGTCTCCACGGCCGAGTTTGCGTGTGTTCGACATATTTTCGAGGTCCCCGTTCGGTGTATTCGGCGTCGACCTATTAATTGATCAGATGGCACTGCGAAGACAGGAACCGGAGGGCCGTACGAACCAAGCGTGGATCATCGTTCCACAACGTTCTGTAGCTCAGCCAGAAGCGGCAAAGAAGGAACGGATATTGTAGCGTTTTTATCAAATCTCTCATCGACGGTCTGTTCTAGACCAGAGAGCAAAACTCGGACCGCGCGGATGTGAGAAGAGGGCAGGTCAAATGGCACGAACCCTTGGCTCCCCTACGAGTATAAAAGAAAACCGACCATGGAGCGGTGAGCGATGTGTTCAAACGACCCACCTCTTCGTTTACTCATTCGTCGCCTTTGTGTGGACTACGCAGGGGCTTTTTACATCTGAGCTCGTTCCCTGCATCGTCGTCACAGCTCCATGCAAACGAACGCTGTCGTCGTCGTTCAGCTCACTCGAGCGAGCCTCGCGTCGGTGCTCTTGCGATGGATGACTGCGACGTCGATCTTTGGAAAGGACGCTCGCGCGTAACGCTCTCTCGTGTCACGGCAAGCGAATACGGAACTCCCCCTCCACCATGGCTCCCGCTCACTCTTTCTCTCTCTTCACAGCGACGGGCAGTGACCGTATCCGAATGGTCGCCATTGTTCGTACTTGTCGACATGTTCATGTACGGCACCCTCCTGTCTCGCGACGGTCACAGTCCCGCCGGCAACTCTGTGCCATCATCTCCGTCGGATCATCCCCTGTCAGAGCCGAGAGAGCGCAAGCGTAGCCGACCACTGCGCGTAGTTCTCGGGAAGGACAGGCTTCTGGGACCACGTATGGGATGATCCTTGACGTACCGTATGCCAACCGGAGTCGTGGAAGGGAAGAGCGCCGCCTCTGGGACGGTCGTACGGAAAGCCCTCCCCCAATCCCCTTGAGGGACCGACTCACCTCTGCTGACACGCGCTCTGATGTACCAAGCGACTTGGACGCTGGTCTCGTAGGAGCGTTTTCATATGTATCCCAGCTCCATCGTGGACCCCGGCCTTCCCCCCTCCTCCTCACCCCATGATTCAAGAGAGGGGTCAGGAACGAACGTCACACGATGTGAATGTGAATGGACTACACAACCCTGACGCCCCGGGCCATTCATTTTCATTTATCACTCATCGTTTTTATCGTTTTGTTTTTAGCTCTCTCTCCTTTTTATGCATTCTGCGAATCGTGTCCTGGATATGGCAGCGACCAGTGGTGCGTGATGCTCTCTGCACACCTGGTCACAATGCAGGGAGGGGAGCATTGAAAGGGGGGTTCAGTACACCGTATCAGACGGCGGTGCGTCCAACATTGACTGAAAGTATGGATTGAATAAGGTGATCGTCCTTTTCAGGCTCGGACGCGGAGAACTCGGGAGAGAGCAATGTCACCTACTATTGCCAAGAATATCGTGCTACCAGCCGACACCGTTCTGCGGAAAAAAAAAAAAAGTGTGACCAATAAAGAGAAAGAAGGGGGAGAAATGGTCGATGACGCGTGGGGTGCGCACGCGCTGCATATATATGATCAAGTGCGTGTTCTAGGGTCGTTTGAACCGGGTCGGAGGAGGTCGTAGTAGTACATAAACGAGGGTTAGAAAGTCATCTTGCCCCGAAGACGTTACGTCGTAGTACGGTATGCATCATGCACGCGATGTTTTCGTTACGGGGAACCATTTCATATTATCGCTTATCATATACTTGGTCAGTTGGTCAGTCACGATGTGTCACACTGTGTCACGGGTTGCTTTGCTAGGCGTGACATACCGGAACGTATCCCGTACAACAACTTCGGCAGTCACGCATATGTCACGAACAGTCACGCTTGGTCGTACGGGCAGAAATCAATCTCCGCTTGGACCTGCCGAGGCAAGTCGGCATTAACATTCCCGAGTTTCTTTGTACTTCATTTGAATTCGTTCAAGCTCGCAGAACCTCCAGAATAGATGCAGTAAACGTAACGTGGACGACAAAAAATGTGTAGAATCGTGTGTTCTATAAAAGCGCAGGTTCAACCAACATGACTGCCAAGGTTATTCTACAGGATAGTACGTACGAATACCCCTCACCACGAATACGTTTTGAAAAAGTGTTTCTTTATGCTCGAATACAAGGCGAATAATTATATAAAAGAACACAACAGCCCAATCGAAATCAAACAGCCAAACAGATAAAATAAAACCCCACACAACCCCAGGCCTCATCGCTCATCGCCCGCCCACGCCAATCGCCGTGCGCATATACGGATTACTCCCCATAGGCCCATACGTCGTCCCAGAAGGTAACCCACCCCCCAACGACGGCGTCGGGATCGGCACCCCGATCCCCATCACACCACCGTTGTTCTGGCTCTGCCCGTTCGTCCCGCTCCCCCCCGGCGTCGTATTCATATTGTTCTGGGCGTCCCGCGCGAGCGTGAGCGTGACGCTCCTGTCTTCACGCTCCGCGATCGTCGCGCCGCCCCTGACGGTGTCCGTGAACCCGTTCGGGACGGTGAACGTCTGCCCGAGTCCGTAGAGCTTGCCGTTGTACTCTTCATCGTCGACCTCGTCGCCAAAGTACAACTCGCGCATTTTGAAAAAAGTAGAAGCGGTAAGGAGCGAATCCGAGCCCGCTTGATGGGACATGCCTATTCGCATAACCTTTATGATTCGATTCGATTTGATTGTCACGAACGTCAGTCCTCATCTCGGGGAGGGATCGTGGAGAAGGGGGGGGGAGAGAAAGACGTACACCAAGGTCATCTGCGACGTCTTGCAATCCTCCTTTGAGCGACTTGCAAGCGCGCATCATGAACTTGATGTCGTAGCAGTGAGGAAACCACGTTTGAAGACTCTCGAAAAAGATGTCTTCCGATGTTGGCAACGACATGGCTGTCAGTAGCTTGACCAGGTAACCAAAATCATAGCCACTGTTCAGACAGGAAATGACGATGAGCGAAAAGGGCGATAATAACGACCGCGATCGTGCCAGGATTACAAAAAAAAAAGAGTAAAGAGGGGGGCGAGGGGATCCACGCACCTATGAAACGATATCCATCTGGCTTCTGGAACGAGGACAAGACCAGAGGTGATGAAGAGTTCTGCAAAATCGTTTGGCAAGATACCCATCTCTTCATGTCTTTGAAAATCGATCCCCGATTTCTGCAAGAGCTCGATCGACTCTGGCGCGTACATGTCCTCGCTAACATAACCAACCAACCCAAAAAAAGGGGGGGTACATCTTCATATTGAACAGGTGCACAACCAAGCAGCGCAATACGCACCCGATGCTAAACTTGAAATTGAACTGCCACGTCGTGACGTCTTGAGGGAAATTACCTTCCTCGTCTGCGAGGGTGATGCCGATTTGGATGAGCTTGAGGAGATCGACGTTGCATCGCATGGTTTGGTAGTGATAGTCTGACGAAGTTTTGAAGGTACCGATAGGTCTTGCGACGACGCCGGGGAATTCGGTATCCTGTTATTGCGGGTTCCTGGATTGTGATGCGGTGTGTGTGGGGACACATACCATTGCGACATATGAATATTGGTCGATAATTTCGCGAATGTTTCGCATCTCTGCTTCGAGGTTCGGTGCCCATACTTCCCGTATTCGAGACATGGTAGGTTCTCGACAGGCGTTGGGCTGCAATATTCGTGCTGGCCACCGAGGTCGTCGTGGTCACCGTTCAAGTTGTACTGGACCCGCCACCCAAGCCCATGGAACCGCGTCAACAAATCTCGTCTTATGTAAGCACCTCCAATTGAATGCAAAACACCGCACAGTGCTACATACTCTTAACGCGGGTATCCCAAGAATAACCAAGAAGGAAAAGAAACCCAAGACATCATGCTACGGCGGGTTTAAAACCATGACATGTACGTATTACTTTGGTTCTCCACGTTCGACGCCAGTGCACCAAAGTCAAAATTGAACGTGTGGTTTCCCACTCGCTGGGGTCCAACGCCGGCGGTGGCCGAGTCCGAGAGAGGGTGCCTCACGGAGATCAAATCTCCGTTCCGTCCCAGCGCCAGAGCCAACATGTCAGTCGACAGATCGTGGGCACTGACAGGGTCAGGACGGCTTTCCGGTTCAAAATGTGCCGGTCTGCTCTGTGGCACGAATGTCGACAAGGCGTGTAGGGAAGGGAGAGGGCGCTTATCAAACTCTTGGAGACACCGTGTGAGGTCAGGATGCACGGTGGTAAACGAATTGTTTCCGTTACTCGTTCCAAAGGAAACAATTTTTGACTTGTCCACCTGATCGATGTCCATCGCGACAGCATCTTCGGCGGATGTTCTCCACTGTGCGTACGACTTGCGGGATCTTTCCGCGATCTTGGTCAGCAGGGGCTGGGCGAGTCGATGAGCACGAGGCAGCGGACAAAGGAAAAGAGACACACTAGTGCCTGAGCCAGTTTGGGGCACTCCTCGGCGACCTTGGCAAACAGCCGGTGCACGGTGTCGAGTTCTTGAAGCGCAAACGGCGCTAGGCTGAGAAATGGGGTCCTGGATACAATCAGGGATAGGGCAACCTAACGCCGTGGATTGAGCATATGGGCCGACAAGCGGCAATACATACGTACGGCGCCTGAAAATGCATTGAACCAGAAACACATGAATCGCTTGCTTAATTGTGGTTCCCGTTCTTCAAGCGCTTTTAGGGTGGCGATAAGGCGGGTTGCGCCAAGATACGTCGCCACAGCAGACGGTGCGAATTTGTGTTGATAGGAGAATGCGTCATAGTCGCTCACGGCCTCGGTAAAAAAGTTTCTGTGCAACTGGAGAAGAACTGGGGGTCGTCGCGTCTGCAGTCCCTACGTGCAACGATGCGACGATGTAAACGCACCTATTTCGCGGCCGCTGGACACCAATACTTGCTGCATGGTGAGCTGTCGATTATCGCGGATGCCATCGATGTTGAAGATGTCGAGCGTAGGTGGGACGCTAAAGTTGCGGATAATTTTATCGACGTCCAAAATCTTTTGGTACAGCTGTGGTTGGGCTGATATCGCCGTGGTTAATACGGGGGTCAGACAATTGAGGAAAAACCCATGTTTCCATTCATGGTCTGTCGGTTGCGTGAGTAGGTTGCAGGGTCCCATGAGGTGATGCTCACATGACTGGGCACCTGGGACGATGTACATTTCGGGTGCTGCGTACGATGGACGGCGACAATCGACATGATCGAGACATATCGAGGGGGGACGTCCGAGGGAAAGAGCCTTGGACCAAAGGTCAGGAGGAAGAGCAAAAAAGGATGTGGTACATACTAGACGGGCGTCCAAATTGAGCAGCTCCCAAAAGAGCATTCTGCGGCGCTGCGATTCTTCGGGTATAACCTTCCATCGGTTTCCATCACGATCTAGAGAAGACGGCGGTGAGCGGACTGCGACGTTGCGATGGGTAGGGCGGACGCACGAAGACCCAGCTGGGGAGAGAGGGTCAGCAGAGGTCAACGACAGAAGGGGGGGGGGCTCACGCTTTGGGCCAATTTTACAGCGAGTCCCATGATGCCCCAAGCATAGGCGACAGCCTGGCTCTTGTCTGAGAAAATGAGGAGGTACCAAATCATGTAGAACTAAAAGCCTGTGAAGACGGTGAGATGAGGTGGGGGGAATGACGTACGAGGGTTTGGATGAGGTCCAGGTTGGGCTCGTCCATGAGGTTCATTTCGCAGAGGGACGCTCTGGCGAGACGGTGGTAGAGATCAGCGCGTGGGGATTCGTTCTGCTGGTTTAGATCGACGAGGAGACCTATGGACATCATGATGAAAAGGAGGGATAATCGTCTGAAGCAGAGGTCTTGTACGGGAGTTGTG
>JBBPQZ010000581.1:0-13761 GCA_038092795.1 Boletus rubissimus | reverse complement strand
GCGCTGGAAGAGTAGCACCATTATCTTATTGGTTGCAAAAGGTTCAAAATCTGGACCGATCACAAGAATCTGGAGTACTGGAAGAAGCTGCAAACTCTTAGCGGTCGGCAGGCTCGTTGGCATGCCATGCTTCAGGAATTCAATTATGTATTTATTTATAAACCGGGTTCTTCCAATGGCCGGGCCGATGCACTTTTTTGTCGTCTGGACCATGGTGAGGCTGTGCAGGATCATAATGCCAATATCATGGTCCTGCCTCCCACCGTTTTCATTAATTCAGTTTCTCTCTCTTCGGACTTTATTTTGAAGTTGGCATCAGAGTCTACTTCTCTCGGAGTGGATGCCGTGAACGACTTCCTTTTTGACACTTCTATGAACATTTTCAAAAATGACAAAAATAAAGTTTTCATACCTCCTTCTTTACGTACTCGTCTCCTCACACTCTGTCATGATTCTCCTATCACCGGTCATGGAGGACACTCTAAAACTATTCATACTCTTACTCGATATTTCTCGTGGCCAGGTGTCACAAAGGATGTTAAAACATATGTAGATAGCTGCCAAGTGTGTGCCCTCATGAAGGGAAAGTCAAAAGCACTGGCAGGAAAACTTCTCCCTTTGCCTGTGGCCAAAAAACCATGGGAAGATCTCTTAGTCGATTTCATCATGGGATTACCCGAATCACATTCCTTTACGGCTATTTGCGTGGTAGTGGATCGCTTCTCCAAAGAAGTTGTATTCATTTCCACTTACGATACATGTTCCTCTTCGGACTTAGCAAAATTATTTAAAGATCACATTTGGTGTATACACGGACTCCCTTCTATGCTAGTTTCTGATCATGGTCTTCAATTTGTGTCTGCTTTTACCAAGGAACTCTGCAAACTCCTCGGTATTTCCCAAAAGATTTCCACGGCCTATTATTTACAAACTGATGGTTAAACGGAGCGTGTTAACTGAGATTTAGAACAATATCTCTGTGCTTACATTGGGAAGAAGCAACATGAATGGGCTGACTGGCTCAAAATGGCTCAATTCTCTCATAATAATACCATCACCACTGCTACTGGCTCTATCTTTTTCAATGTTACACATAATTACGCCCCTCACATGGGTTTTGAAGGGAGATTAGCAGGATTCACAGGAGAAATGGGCTGTTCTCACAAGGAGATTGAAGAAGCACTTGAAAATATCTGAGATCGTATGATCGCTTTTGCAGAGAAAAATCGTTCTGAAGCCCCAGAGTATTCTATTGGCCAACAGGTTTGGCTTTCCACCAATAAACTAAAACTTCCATACACGGTGAAAAAGTTAACCCAAAAATGGATTGGACCCTACATTATCACCGTGGTCCTTCCCAACGCCATTACCCTCAAGCTCCCCAATGCAGTTCACATTCATTCCACGATCAACATCTCTCACGTAAAACCTTATTGGGAAACCTTACTAGGACAGCCAAAAGTCCGATCCGATGTGATTGAAGTAGACCAGGAAGGGGAAGAACAATTCGAGGTGGATTACATAGCCTCATTGCATCTAAAAAATAGAAAGTTGGAATATTTGGTGCACTGGAAGGGTTACAATGAAACCGATCATACATGGGAATCTGCAGATATCATCAACACTGTGCCTCTGGCAGTCACCAATTTCCATAAATCTAATCCTTCTGCCCCTCGTAAACTCTGCAGACTTACAGCATCATCCTTCGCCTCTCTCTTTTCTCCTTTCGAGAATTTTACAGTCACTGAACCAACCATGACTCACCTGGAATTCAAGTCATAAAAAGGGGGTAGTGTTATAATATGAACATTTTCAAAACATTTTCGGACTTGTATTCCTTTTCTATCCAGTCACGTGATCTGTGCACATGACTGTGGTAACCCTCACATGACTAGGTCTAGAACTAATAACGTCATAACACGAGGTAACTTTGCCCTTTTAATTTCCGCTCTTCTCATACAGCCCCTTTCATTTCCGTTATCTTTCTCTCACGACCATGGCATCACTTAGTCTATTTATGGTAATCCATCCCACGCATAGCATGGTCTGTACGCGTGCCTGTACAGTATATAAAGTAGCACTATATGACTGGTATCCCCAGTCTAATCCATTTTGTTCACCACAATAGTCATTGCCTTGGTCTTCTGGCCATTGTAGACTGTGTTGAGCGGAGAAGACCCACATACCCTCTCCTTGAGCCAGGAATCGTGTATCCTGTGAGTAGTCCCAAGCCTTGTGGTTTGTCATTCGCGATAAAATCATAACAGAAAGGGGAAGATAACTCTAGAGGTCTGACGTTGTGATATACATGAAAAGAGGCTGGAGTTGGCGCATAGTGCGCCGGAGGTGTCAGAGGTGTCAGAGGTGGACTCGTGAATTTATGGGATATGACATAGTTCCTGTTTAGTCCAGGTGGTGGGGTTGGGCTCTTTGCCTCCTTATTAGTGGTGATCACTTGGCCTTCCATTTTTGGTTGGTCATTACATGAGGGATCAGCTCAAAGTCACTTTAGCAAATATTTAGGGCTTACCACTGTCATTGCTGCCAAAGTGCAGACAGATTTAAATTTGTGCCCAGCTTTCACTAAAGATTTCTGATCTATTAATGCATTAGCAGACATACAAATACATCAAGAGCATTCACTCTCTTTTTCTTAGTGCTATAAATAATCCTAAAGATAGTGAGGAAGATCTGTACATCCAGGAATATTTTGATAGTGTAAAGCTCAACCAAGCCACCAAAAACATTGCTGCTTTAAAATTTGTGGCTGAAGGGCTCAAGCTATCACCACCCAACCAAGTAAGAAGAGTATGCAAGGATCATTGGGTCAAGGTGCTCATTACATGGGTGTATACATTGTGATTCTTACTTTTGACTGCCTCTGATGTTTATTCAGTAGAAAACAAAGCCAATAATGGCCTGTCCCTGGATTCAGATATTCACTCCATTTGTCATGCAGTATATTCAACAGATTATCACAAAAACCAATACACCTTCTTGGCTGAGGTCAGTCTTTCATAACTTTGGTAAGGCATGATTGGAAGTCCTGAAGGCTAATGAATGGCAAACTATGACAACAGTCTTTCCACCACTCACACTCATCAGCCTATGGGGTAAGTGGTCAAAGCATTCATTAAGGAAGGTGGTGAATTACCTACAATATATTCTTGATCACACTATGCATTTTGTCTCTGTGGTTCAAATTGCTTGCTATTAGATCTTAACAATATCTTGGATGGTAGCATGCCACATTAGCAAAACACTTGAGTCATATAGTTAGGTCCCTGGCTGTATATTATATCCCATAAATCCATGAGTCCATTTCCAACACCTTCAACATCTCCAGTGCACTATGTGCCAACACTGGCCCTCTTTCATGTGTATCACAACTCCAGATCTCTGGAGTTCTCTCACCTTTTCATTTATTCTATAATGTTCATTTTTGATACTCACATACCTCTGTCATCCCTGCATCTCATACTCCTATTCTTCTTGCATTCTGTACCTCCATCCTTTCTGACCTTTCATCTCTGTCTTCCCTTAGTTACTCATCTTCCCTTTTCATTACCTATCCTCAAAAATACTTGTATCCTCAAAAATACTTGTATTCCCAAAAATACTTGGAACTCTTGGACCTTAGTACTCCATCTTCCATTTCACCTCCATATATAAAGCACCATATCTAGCCTTGTACTTCAGCTAGATTATTGACCAATATTACTGACTTAGACTCCCAACTATGATTATAGACCCTCTAATCACCTCCAATCCTTTTAATTCCCTCCAATCTTATTGATTCCCTCCAAACCTCCTTCAAACCTCCAGTCTGAAATACAAGGACCCAATCAACAGCAATGATGCATCACATATGGTGAAGTCAAAGTCCTTATTCCTACAAACTCCAGAGTTCCAGAGTTACACATGGAGATTGTCAGCATGGTCTTAACACTGTATATGGCTATACAGTCCTGTATAGCAGATTTACAGTCACTCACAGCCTCACAGTGCTGTATAGTGCTATACACTCCAAAAGGGTTTTGCTAATGCAAGTTTGTATCATATTGTGGCTAGCTGACTTGAAGTAGATTTTGCCAGATGCCTCTTTCTGTTCAAATGAATATATGGTGTATCACATTTATGACTACCTCAAGCTTTTTGAACTTGTTTGCTCTTGGTGGTGCTTCCCATTTGAGTGTCTTATTGATTAACTACAATGCTTGCTGAACAACCATAAATTTGGTTTGTTAATGAAGCAAGCTTTTGATTCTCATGTACTGTCAATTTATAGGTGAACTTGAAAAGACAATCTTATAGTTCTTTGTCCAAGGAGCTAAACTTTGTTGCTGGCTCTCCTACTCTAACTGCCCACCTGCTATTAGTAAATGCCTAGCTCTGTTTGACAAGCATATAAACAATGACAACTATAAGCTAGCTGTGGATACCAAGCACTGTCAACAACAAGCAATAGCAGCTTGTACTCTATGATTTTATTTCTGAAACTTCCCACAAGTGTGTCAAGATCTACACTTGTCATCAGCTTGATGGAATGTTCTTCAGTTGTCATTCTACTCATGCTGGCAAAAGTGAGGTGATGTTCTATCCATTAGGCAGCAACACTCTAATTGCTGGTTGTATTAAATATATCTTTGGAGATGACAGTCAAATTTGATTTGCTGTTCAGTGCATGCATCTTGCTGATTTGAATGTTGTTGATCCTTTCTGACACTACCTGTACTTTCTGGTGTGTTTGTACTTCAAAGACTTGGATTGTAATCTTGAGATACTTCATCTAGAAGCAATTGTATCCTACTTTGCTTGATGGTGCTTTTCCAGTGATCATGCAGTTGTTTTAACATTGACGAAGGTACTGTTATCCCATACAGTCATTCACAACTACTTGCATCAGCACCATCACTTGTATCAATCATGCATGGCGTGCTTTATTCAACAGATGATTGCTTTACTATAGCTGAACCTCACAAAGTCCAACCTTACATCACAGCTTCTGATAGTTGGATATGCATATTCACAAGCCAAAAGAAAACAGATACAATCTGAGAGGCAGAGGGAAGTTGTGGCTGAAGCCATCAGAATTCTCCAAGAAAAAGAAAAGAAACACAGAGTAGGCAGGAGGTTTGCCAAGTAGTGGAAAAACAGTGAAAGCAAAAGACAAGGTGTAGTAGATTAATGGTCAGCCATAATACTGTGAAGTGACAACTAAACAACAAAAGGAGCTGTCATCAGTTCAACCTGAAGCAAAATTCATGGCTTACTCCAGAGAAAAAGAATCAGCTTGTCAACTTTGCTTTTGACAGTGTGATAAGAGTGGCAATGATTTCCATGAGAATGAAATAGGGAGTGAGTGTGGAACAGATGAGGACTAGGTGATAAGATGGCTTAGATATCACTGATGTTTACATAATCTAGCAATATACTGTTTTTATGCTAATGCAAGTGATGGTGTGTGCATGATAACACCCAAAACAAAGACTTCATTGTTGCAAGGCAACAACAATATAGATATACTATTACTGCCTGATCCAATAAAAATGTGGCTTGTGTTATAAACTATCATGAATGACAATCAACTCACAAGACTCAGGGATGCTTTGTAGTGTACATGACTACTGGCTCAAGAAGAGGGTATGGGTTTTCTCCATCTAACTCAGTCTACAATGGCCAGATGACCAAGGCAATGACTATTAAGGTAAACAAATGGATTAGACTAGGGATTCCAGTTGCAAGTGTCTAGTTGATATATATTATAAGAGTGCACAAAGACAATGCTATGCATAAGAGAGAATACTATATATGGGTAAAGTAGATAACCATGTATATGAGTATAAGAACAGTGATTAACATGGGAATTGATAAAGAAGAGAAGTAAATAGAGATGAAACCCATGAGGCATGTCATGTGACTAGGTCTAGACCAGATTGTGTGAGGTTTCTCATGATCATATGCATAGGTCATGTGATAAAGGATACAAAAATAATAAATCCAAAAAGGTTTGAAAATGTTTATATTATAACAGCTTGAGTTAATTGAGAGTTGGCTTAAGTTTGCTGATACCAGTGGTGGTGAATGACTATACTCTTGAATCTGTTATAATATGAACATTTTAGTCTACCTATCTATAGCAATTCCTCTCATGCATAAGCATGGTTTGTGCATACTTTTGTAATATATATAAAGTAGACACCTGGGACTGGAATCAGTCTAATCCACATTGGTAACTGATCTAGTCATTATATTGGCTGCTAGCTATTGTAGACTGGATTGTTTAGACAAAGACTCATACTCTTTACCTCCATTGAGCCAGGATTAGTATAACCTGCAAGACATTGTCTGAGCCATTTGTATTGTTTCTGTTGTTCATGAAGGATTCATAATAGAATTCATTTAATTAACTAATTCCTGCCTCACTCTGGATTAATTGTATAGGGACATGGATTAGTAATCATATATACAATATATATATAATTTGGCTTTCAAATGAAAGTCTTGTTGAACTTGTATTGCAGGAATAAAGGTGTTCCAGGTATTCCCATGATGAAAATAGCAGGCAGCATATTGTTACAAACTAAGCCTAGACCAAAGGAAAATTAAAGAGAAGAGGCATGTAAGAAACACAAGCAGAAAGAGAAGAAGCTTGGAGTAATAAGTCTGGACGTAAGGGCAGAACTGAGAACCTCTTGCTTAATTTGCACTAGGGTTTACGATCTGGGAATGGGATAAACCAACAAATGAATACTAGCAAAAAGATGAGGAAGTCAAGACTAGGAGTGCCAAACCAGGAAAGTGTCTGCAAAGATGACCCAAAGACTACTAGAATTAAACTGAGGATCCTAGTATATTGGGCTGTATTAAATAGTACTAGTGATACAGGGTTAGGAGGCTAGACTATGAGGAATAGGGCCAAGGGTACTAGTTTGTCCAGACTGAGATAAGATAGGATGTGATGTAATGTGAAAGTGATGTGATGAGGAAAAGAAAGGGGCTATAGACAAGAGAAAGGATTAGGGGGATGTTATAACACATATAAAGCCTAAGTCATTGGTGAAAGACATTGAACCTGTTTAAAATAGAAAGCACCCTGGAAATGATATAAAGTGATGCAGAACAGATATGATATGGGCTGTTAAATTTTAGCATTTTAGATAATATGAAATGAATATAGAAAATGAATATTATAATACCCATAGAAGTTAAAGTTTTCTATTTGCTTAAGGGATAGCAAGAAGTTTTAGAATAATATAATATTGTGTGTAATATCAAGTAAGCCTGTGAAAGTGAGAATCATCTAAATTTCAAGAATAAATAGCAAAGATATTTAATAAAGTAAATAAATAATGAAAAATAAATGCAGGCAAGATGTGCGAGGAAAATGAGAAGTAATATTGGATTGGACAAGAGGAAAGAGGAAGGATAATAGCTGTAATAGGCTGCTAAGGGTGAAGGAATGAAGAAAAGGGATTGAAAGAAGTGAAAAAAGAGAAAGGGAGCGAAAGTGAAGTAAAGACGAATAAGCGAGGCGCGGCGTCCCACGAGGCGGCAAACAAGCGTTAAAAGTGAACCACTCAGCAGAACGCGACAGCAAAAAGCAAGGGAAGTGCAGAAAGGCAGGAAAACAAGGGAATGGAGTAAGCAGGCATGGAGTAAGAGAGGAGAAGGCTGACCCAGATGCAGGAACAGGAATCAGTTCATTGTAGGGGATATCCCGGAGGCGTTAGAGACAGACGATGGGGTAGGCCAAGAGGAAATTGAAGAGATCATCGCGCTGGAACGACGCACGGGGCCGACGGTGATACAAGAGTTCCACGACGAGCCGCGGAAGCAGGTGCGGCTGAGCACGCTGCGACAGGAATATGAAAAAGGGCGAGTACGGACAGCAATTGAACGACTACGGAGGCGGCATGGAGTGGAGATAGACCGAGAGCTAGTTCACCAACACGACGATGTTGAACTAGCGTGGGGAGCGCGGCAACATTACTTGGACTACTATTTGCTTGTGGCGACGCGAGGAGGGCTAGACAGTATACTTCCGACGACACGAGGAGACCCGAGCTATGTGTTTAAGCTAGATCTACACAAGCGTCAGAAGAAATGGCAGGCAAGGTATGCGGACCTAGAGTTTGATCCGACGGGGCGGATGCTGTATATGGGAACGCATGGACAGGAGGAGGTGTGGCTTGCTATGGTGCCTGTGGAGTTCACAGAGGATGGAGGGGTAGAGGAAGAGGAAGAGATGGCTGCGCGGCGCAGAGGACTGTCACGACTGGACGGAGCGAAGACGATGCTTGGGGAAGCTGACTACTGTGCGATGGTTGTGTACATTGCACGACAGCTGAAGCAGCAAGGATACCGGGACGTGTACCTGCGAGAGAACTTCCCTCGAGATCTGACTGTTGGAGGTATCAGGAGTGCGACGAATCTACTGTGAGTTGTCATTCTACTATTCCGCAGACGCGCCTACAGCGGAAGTGCGCAAGTGTTGAATACAGTGAAAACGCGCAAACCCTCCACAAGGGGAAGTGCGCAGATGCGCCATAGGCGGGTCTGCGGTGAAGTTGTTCTGTAATGTGGAGATGGCTAATTGTGATCTTTGCAGTGGAACACGGGATGAGAAACAGATCCACGAGCTGCGGAGGGAGGATGTGGAAAGACTGCATATCGCGATTACAGAAGACTGGGATGCATGGGTACGTGAGGCGACATCCAGCGGAATAGAAGGGTGGATGAACAACTCGTTCCTGCGTGCGCACGTCCCGATGGCGATAGTTGTGCGATATGGCCAGAATCAGCCAGTATGTGGCGAGGAACCTGGGCAACGGCGAGAAGAAGCGAACCATTGGAATCGTATTCATGACTACACGCACATTCGATCTATGACGATTGCGATTGCGACACATGTGCAGTGAGTTGAAGAAGCAAGAGTAGTATTATTGCATGAAGGATAGCTGACTGGATTGACAGGTCGATCGAGGTGACAGAGTGGCAAGAAATAGGGAGTGCAGAACTCGTATTCAAACACGGACGCGATATCTTCGATTCAGCTGAAGAGGATATTAGAGAAAAGGTTGACCTGGACGAATATCCGCTATTGGACGAAAACGGAAGTGAGAAGAGGATCTATGACAGGCATGGCAGCCGGATCCCCCGCAGAGAGGCACTTATTGATGAGGACACTACTCACAATGGGATGTTATTCAATTTGAAGAGCCTACACAGGCTATTCACGCGGACAGATCTAGAAGGTGATGAAGGCGGAGGTGCAGATGAGCCTGTGACGCCACATTATCTGTATCCAATGGCCAACCTCAAAACGATCGGACACTTCCAAGCGAATGGGTTGATGTCGCCGTTTGTAACGAAGGTCAAGGAACTCAATGGACGCCTGAAGACACAATACCGGTTAAACGACGAGGACGATATCGCGGCAGAGCTTCTTACAGGATATTCAGGGATTGTGGAAGGTATAGCAAGTCAAGGATACAACATGTTGTCGCATCGAGTGCGCGCACAAGGACGGTATCATGATGTGCAACTGGGGCTTATGACAGCAGCACTCTCAGGGACGCATCGCGCTGCAAGCACCAATGCGAACGCTGCAGCGAAGCTATTTGCGGAATGTGTAGACTGGCTTCCATATGAACGGTATCATGAAAAGATATCTGGGGTGGATGTGGATACCTCGACGCGCATCGAGAACGTGTACCGCATATCGCTAAGGAAAATACCGATAGCGTCGCGCAATGGCAGGCAAGTCTATCGTCACAGCACGTGTCCAAGCATTGACGAAGCTTACAGAACAATATATAACGACATCATTGTACCGTTGACGGAGATCTGGTCTCATGTTCAAGTACTCGATGAACTGAAGCTCCATCTGGTGATATTCAGACCCAAGGTAAAAACTCGTGCATTTGTTAAGAGCGAAGTTCTCATGTACCACATAGCTTCTTCCCAGCATCTTCGAATGGACCACGTATGGTATTTGCTCGCTTCTGCGAATTGTGTGGGACAAGTTCCACGAGAACCATGCCAAACAAGAACCTGTCCCACACTATTGGGTAGAACTCACTGCTGCTTTGGAACGCACATTGAATTACGCGCACACAGGTAATGCGAAGGTATTAACTAGAGGCCTGATGGACCCGCTATGGCTGTCCCTATCACTCGTCCACGATGGTATGCCATGCATATCACCGATCGTGGCGACCTCTACATTCTTTGTCAATAACGTTGAGATACGCATGGTGGACTGGCCCACCAATGGTAGCGAACCACGTCTAGCAAGCTCACGATCGCAACTTCTCAATTACGGGGAGGAGCACTATAAGGTGAGAGTTTCTGCGACTTTCCACAAAGTTGCGCACATGCGCCGATGGCGCGTTTGCGCGATATTCTAATCATGTTGTTTTAGAGCTATGTGGCATCATTTATGATCAAACATGCGTTGCTTCATATACCAGATCATTATCATCCCTCGTTATCGCACAGTGCCAGGGCCACTATGTTTGCTTTCTCGCAGTGTTTCAAGATATACATCGCAGATGTTGTAACACTGGTCACTGGTGCTATTCATCACCAGCTTGATGATGCGGAAGCAGGTGTAGACGCCGCTACCACGGCCCACTCTGGCGAGCGTAGACGTGCACTCGACCTCTGGCGCAGGAGCGATCAACCTCTCGCCTACGCAGACAATGCTTACATCCATCTCGTCAGCGCACTCATTGCAGACCCAGAGAGCTTGGCTCATGGCTTGCCGTTGTCTCACCATGGACAGAAATCTCTCGCTTGGTTTGCAGAGCAACTCCTCAATGCTGCAACAACTCCTGGCGTCCGTACATTTCCCCCCTTTTGGAAATCAGGTCGTTCCTATTCTGTATTCAAGATGGCAATCCACGAGGCTGAACGTCTTCTCGGAGGAGATGCCAACAACTCCCAATCTCGCAAATCGATTCTTGACTTTCTCACCAAAGCTGCCTCCCTTGCCAAAATATGCAATATCCCTTGGGCTCCGGACCCACTAGGTGTCGCAGGCCGTCCAGTCACTACTGTTTCCATCTCCACATGGATCAATCTCGGACAGGCCACTCCTCTTCCAAGGATTCTCCACATCGATCCTCGTACTTCCGCGTTGCAGCTCGCTACACAAAATGCAGAGCAACACGACTCTCAAGCAGATTGGTCATGTCTAGATCTCTCCATCAACGACCTCCATACAATTCTCCATATACAGGTCCTTCCACAGGAATGGGACCTCGATGCAATGACCTGGCCTGCCGGTAACGATGCCTTATATGTCAAGCACACTTATGTCTGGGTCCGTGACTCCTTCGATGCCACCATCCCCCTCCACCAGACCGCCATCCTCGTTGCAATCATCTTCAGCAAGCTCTTGCCAAATGTTTGTCATAACCACAAGGGCGTTCCCACAAATCTTCCCAACCCCTCCCTTTTCGTTCGCAACCTCCCTTGGGTCCCTACTTCCTCCAAAAATCGCAAAGGCATGACAAACCCACTACCCTTCGTCATCATGATGACTACTTTCATCATCGCTCTCTACGACACTTCCTCTCCACTCCGCCGCTACATGCGCGATAATAACGGCAGCTTTGGCAATCCCTGGACAAAGAAACATAGTATGTTCCCTCCTCTCCTCCTCCTTACCACTCCTAACTCTACCTTAGGTGCAAAGGAAATCATCCCTTTCAATCTCATTCGCCTCGGTCTCGCACGTGCAAATGGTCCTGGAATATTCAAGGCTCCTAAGTTTGGAGTCGCTTGGTCCCTCTTGAGAGACAACGATCTCAATTCCTTCCATAGTTCTCTCATCTCCAATCTTAACGACCTCCCTTATGGCCCCTTCCGTGCTTTGGTTAACTTGATCGGTTTGCCTTTTGCTCAGCAAATCGCCAAGTCGGGTGAAGTCATCGAGCGCCCTCTGCTTAAACGTTCCTCTGATACTCATCAGAATCCTTCCTCTTCTAAAAGACAGAGGTCTTAGATTTCACGCATTTCCGCAGTTGGTGCATCTGCGCGTATTCACATGTGTCTATCTCCTGGTCGTCGTAGTTGTCTGTTCTATTTTACTTTACTTTCCTCCTCCTTCTTGTACACCATTTCTTCATAACTACTTTACACCATCCCAATTGTGTAAATATGCGCAAACGCGCCATAGGCGGATCTGCGCAGATTATTGTGCTCTCACCATCTTTCCTATTTTCTCCCTATTTTCTCCTTCTTGTCATTTTTCATTTTATCTCCACTTGCCTTGTTCACCCTTCTGACATCCTCTCTCCACACCTATCCCTCTCCTTCTTCTTATTTGCCATCTATCCTCCTTTCTTATCTCTATCCTCTCTTCTTTCCCTCCTTTCCCCCTCCCCCCTCCTTTCTTTCACTTCACTCTCCTCCCCTTTCACTTCCCTTCCCTTCATCCTTGCTCCCCTGGCTTACATAATCACCCTCCCCCTTCCTTCTTATCTCCTCCACTCTTTCTCCCCTTTATTCCTCTCCATTCCTCTCTTCTTATTCTTTTTCTTTCCTCCTCCTTTTTTCTTTCTCCTCCTTATCATCTCACTACACTCCTCCCTTCATTTCTTACTATCCTCCACTTACCAACTCTCCTACTCATATCCATCATCTTATCAATCCTCTCCAATTCCCTTTATTCTTCCCTCACCCTTCCATCATTCACTAATCAACCACTCTCCTTTACTTCATATCAACAAAACTTCCTGTAAATCTACTTTACATCTAAATCATCCACTTCAACTACCCATCATCATACATTGTTTTCACTCACTTAGAAAAACACATCTAACTCACTTATATTCTTACAAAACAGCTACAAACTCTGTCTCAACTCAACACTTCATCATTTATTTCATCTACTTCTTTAATACAATGACAATTCATACAAAAAAAAATTTACATCAACTCAACACAAATCAAACTTCATTCTATACATTTCTATACATCCATAACAACTACCATTACCAACATTTAAAAAAAACCTAATTAAAATGAAAAATATATATATATATATATGTAAACAATAAATTAAATTAAATACCTCACAATATATATTCAAATTCAAATAAACTCTTCTCATCTTTACTACAAATACTAACTTATGTAAAAAGAACTTAGTATAAAGTCTTCATTAAAGACTGTGCAACTCCTAGCACAATGTCCAGAGGTAATATAACATTCCCTTTAGCTTATTGTAATATGCCATCACTGACATTTCCATCCTATATTTTGGACATCTTAGACATGGTTGAAGAACAGTCGTTAATACTCAACAATCACAGAAGAACATCACAATGGGGCTAGAACTTTACTCAAGTTAATATTCAAGCTAAGTAACATATAATAATTAGAAGACTATATATATGTCAAAAAACAGAAGTTGGAGTACTAAAGTCTGGAAGTCTGAGTATTTTCTAAGATATGAGTATTTTCAGAGCTAAGTATCAAGACAAAGACAGTAACAATCAGTCAACAGGAAAGTACATCAATCCGGGAAGACAGTGATAAAAGGTACAGGAAAGACAGAGGTACAAGATGCAGGGACAATGGAGGTATGTGAGTATTGGAAATATACTAGACAGGTTAAATGAAAACAATGGGAGAAATGGAGAAGCAAACTCCAAAGGTCAGGAGTTGTAATATACATGAAAGGACCCTGGAGTTCACAAGTAAAGTATCAGAGATGTCAGACTTCAACTTGGGTGATTTTTAGAATAT